>CM035415.1:15041970-15044470 GCA_020310875.1 Ceratopteris richardii | reverse complement strand
TTGCTGTTATTACCGACGATTCATACACATGTATGCAATCATCACTAAACCACTCTACAACCTGCTAACTAACTTCGAGTGGATAGAAGAATGTGAGAGTTCCTTTAGTGAACTGAAATGATGATTGTGTTCTGCACCCATTCTAGCCGTGCCTGATTGGAACAAACCTTTTCACATACACATAAATGCTTCTAATCATGCCATAGGCTATGTGTTAACACAACCCATGGACGAAAGAAATGTTGATTTATCGATTGCATATGCCAATAGGTAGTTGAATGCTGCAGAGAGGAATTACACCACGACGGAGAGAGAGGGGCTAGGAATGGTCTATGCCGTTAAGAAATTTTGCCACTATTTATTGGAAAATAAGTTTAAGTTCTTGGTTTCTATTACTTATGGAATATGACTCTGAAGTCATAGTCAAGAAGGTAAGATGCACTTGAGGGAAGACCACCTCTCGAAGATAACTTTTGAAGAAGCAGCTATTGGCGTAACAGATGAGCTACCAGATACTTACCTATTCAATGTCGAAATTTTTCCCGAATGGGCAAAGCCATTAGTTCCAATATTGACATATGGACCCAAGAATTCTCAAGTGAGAACAGAAGAAAAAAAAGTAGTGAAAGTGCAAAGATATCAAATCCTCCCTGGTAGTATTTATAGGCAGGACCATCAGAATATCCTTGCTCATTGTGTAGAAGAACAGGAGTATAACAATTGGTTGCAACTAGCACATGTAGGTGCACTAGAGCAACATCATTCGAGACAAGGGATGTTATTGAACTTGAAAAGGCTAGGTGTGTATTGGCCTTCAATGGAAAAAGATGTCCGACGACTTTGCAATGAATGCCTAAAGTGTTGTAATAGACCACTGATAGAACACGCCACTCTATACTAGGTGACCCTAATGCTAGACTGGAGTGAACCTTTAGTTACCTATTTGAGGATGAAGATTTTCCCAGAAGACATGACTTTGGCACGTAAACGAAGCCTTGAGCAAGAGGCTCAAGATTATAAGCTCATCGGCAATAATTTGTATAAGAAAAGAAGAGATGGTTATCTAAGGATATGTGTGCACGAGAGTGAATATTTCAACCTCTTGGAAGCTTCACATCAAGGTGTAGCAAGAGGCCATTTTGGACCTGACCCTGTTATTAAGGCCATACTATTTTTAGGATTATGGTGGCCGACTCTCCATAAGGACGCCCACACCTATGTAAAACAATGTGACGTATGTCAAAGGACTCAGTATCCTATATGCAGGGACGAGATGTCCCTACGACCCATGATGGGAGGGCGCACATTCTCAAAATGGGGAATAGATTTTGTTGGAACTATTAACCCCCCTACAAAGAACTCCCATGCCGAGTATATCATAGTTGCCACTGACCATATCATAGTTGCCACTAACCATATCATAGTTGCCACTGACCATATCATAGTTGCCACTGACCATATCATAGTTGCCACTGACAAAGAAGAATGATGCATGCACCACTGCAAAATTTTTGTTTGAGAACATCTTCACAAGATATGGGCTTCCTATAGAGCTTGTAACTGATAGGGGTACTCATTTCCTAAATGAGGTTATTGAATATTTACTACAAGACTTCATGGTAATACACAAGAAATCTGCACCGTATCATCTGCAAGCCAACGGACATGCGGAGAGTACTAATAAGATTTTGTGCAACATCCTAACCAAGATTGTGGATAATAAGCGTTCGGATTGGGATCAACAATTACACCATGCCTTATGGGCTTATCGAGTAGCCTATAAAACAGTGCTCAATGCCACACCATTCCAGATGGTATTTGGTCAGAATGCTATGTTGCCATTGGAATTTTTGATACCCACCCTCAAAATAGCTCAAGACCATGAGTGGATGGATCATGAAATTTCCTCGAGAATACTTGACTCAGAATGACTAGTAGAGATGAGACTGTGTGAAGTAGCATGAATTTATGCCACTAAGAAGAGACAAAAAGCCTACTTTGATGCTCATATCAAAGACAAGGGGTTACAAGTAGGATATTTTTTGTTAGTTTACACCTTGAAACAACATGCCCGTAAGTTAGAGAAACGAGGATATGGACCTATGATCATCAATAGGATATCGACTAGCGATGCTGTTCAACTAGCAACTCTAAAAAGAGAGGTAATGCCTAATTATATCAATGGATGGAGAGTTAAGCTATATCAAGAACCCTTAACTGAGGACATGCTTAAACGACTAACTCTTGCCAAGAAGCGAAAGGAAGAGGAGGAACGAATCAGAGCAGAAGCCCAAGCATAGGCTCTAGAATGCATTAGGTGCATGTGACTAAGAAGGAAAGGACTAGGTAGAGAACCTCAACCGGAGTATGCTCCATGATATTCAGTAGCCATGTGTCAAATTAGAGGAAAGGATATCCCTAGTATTGTTGACAGGAGACCATTTGTTAACATCACTCCAGGTTGTGACCCCATGCATACACAACTATGGTTTTAATCGAC
>CM035415.1:15009514-15014470 GCA_020310875.1 Ceratopteris richardii | reverse complement strand
ACTGAGTGATGAGAGCTAACACAACTAACTTTTCTTCTATCTCATGACTTCTAACTTCCTCAATCTTGGCTTCTAACTCTTGTCACATATGCTCTCATACATGCCTTGACTTTTCTCAAAGTATTTATAGATAATTTGTACAAGATTCTTACTCAAGCAAAGATCTAAGTGAGCTATGTACATATGTGTACATTTCTCATATACTCTGAATGTGTCTTTCTTCCAAGCTTCAATAGTTGATCCTTCCTTCATTCTTTAATCTTCCAAGCCTTCAATTGGTGATTGGTCTGCACCAACAGCTCCCCCTCAATCATCAATTGAGGTTTTCTCTATCTTCTTTACACCTGCCATGTCTTTGAACCTTTGTAACTTTGGTCCATCCAAGCCTTTTGTAAGCATATCAGCTATCTGATCTTTTGTTGAAGTATGGATTACTTCAATCTCTTTATCCATCACCTTCTCTCTTAGAAAGTGGTACTGAATCTCAATGTGTTTGGTCCTGGCATGAAAAACAGGATTAGCAGCTAAATACAATGAACTCATGTTATCTCCATATATAATTGGTACCCCATGCATAATGTCAAGACTCTTCATCAAGGTCTTGAGCCAAATCACTTCTTTTGCAGCTTCAACCATGCCTTTATACTCAGCTTCTGTAGAAGACAAAGCAACTGTATGTTGCTTCTTAGAACACCATGAGATTAACTTATCTCCCACATAACACATGTATCCATAGGTTGATCTTCTATCATCTGGATTACCTGCCCAATCTGCATCACTATAAATTTTGATATTTGTATCTGAGGTAAACCCATAATACAAACCTTCATTGAGTGTACCCTTAATGTACCTCAACACCCTTTGTCCTGCAATCCAATGTTCTTTCCTTGGGCAATGCATAAATTGAGACAAAACCCCTACTGCATATGATAAATCAGGTCTAGTTAGAGTAGCATAGATAAGGCTACCAACCAAACTCTGATATTGTCTCATGTCCTTGAATTCTTCACCTCCATACTTACTCAATTTGTTATTCACCTCCATTGGTGTAGGTGCTACCCTGCAATCATCCATTTTAAACTTGATTAACAAGTTCTTCAAATACCTTTCTTGGGTCACAAATACTCCATGTTGAGTATATGTAATCTCCATGCCCAAGAAATATGACAAGTCTCCCAAGTCACTTATCTTGAACTCCTTTTCCATTTGCCTCTTGAGCCTTTGTATTCCTTCTTCATCTGTACCTGTAAGAATTATATCATCAACATATATGCACATGTATATGAAACCATTTTCACTTGCTTTGACAAGCAAGCTACTATCTGCTTTAGACACCTGAAAACCAAGTTCTTTTAGGAACTTCACAAGTCTATAGTTCCATGCCCTTGGGGCCTGCTTCAAGCCATACAAAGCTCTCTTGAGCTTGCACACATGATCTGGATACCTTTTATCTCTGAACCCTTGAGGTTGCTCCATGAATACATCATCTGAAATATAACCATTCAAAAAAGCATTCTTCACATCAAGTTGACATAGCTTCCAACCTTTACATGCAGCAATAGCAATAAGTGTCCTTATGGTTGTCATCTTTGCCACAGGACTATAGGTCTCATCATAATCAATACCATATGTTTGAGCAAAGCCTTTTACAACAAGTCTAGCTTTGTATCTAGACACACTTCCATCTGCAAACCTTTTTGTCTTGTAGACCCACTTGCATCCAATAATCTTCTGACTATTTGGTTTAGGAACCAAATCCCATGTTTGATTCTCCAATAGTGCATCATATTCTTCCTGCATAGCACTCTCCCATTTTTCCTTACCTTTTGCCTCTTCATATGTAGAAGGGTCTTCATTTGTATTCACCATATAAGCATAATCTTTTGTGGCTAGAAATGAAGTATCATAACTATACCTTGTAGGTTGCCACCTATTTCTTGATGACCTTCTGAGTTCTCCACTCCTTGAAGTTTCTGGCTCTTCACATTCAGGATCAAATCTTGGTGTCTCTTCCACTTCAACCTGCACTTCATTATTCTCTTGCTCATCAAATATCTGAACTTTTGATTTACCTTTTCTTTGACTCACTTCTTCTTCATCACTTGTATTGATGTTGATTGTACCTGCATACCAAGTGCTTTGTTCATCAAATGTAACATCTTTAGAAACCATAAATTGTTTTGTTGATGGACTCCACAATCTATAGCCCATCTGCTTGTCATCATAGCCAATGAAAACATACTTTTCAGCTTTGGGTTCCAATTTGTGTCTTAATTGTGATGGCACATATGCATATGCCACACACCCAAAAACTCTGCAATGATCCAAGGTAGGTCTCTTACCCCACCAAGCCTCATATGGTGTCATACCCTGCAAGGCTTTACATGGTAATCTATTGACCAAATAAGTGGCTGTATTTACAGCCTCAGCCCACAAATAATTAGGGCAATTTTTCTCCTTCATCATGGATCTTGCAAACTCAACAAGAGTTCTATTTCTCCTTTCTGCAACACCATTTTGTTGAGGAGAGTACCTGCAAGTAACTTCCCTTTTTATACCTGCATTCCATAAGTAATCACTGAACTCACTTGAGAAATACTCTCCCCCTCCATCTGACCTTAGTCTTTTCAACTTATGACATGTAATTCTTTCTGCATATGCTTGATAGTGTTTAAATGTATTAAACACTTCTGACTTATCTTTGATCACATAGATAGTGATCCACCTAGTAGCATCATCAACATAAATCACATAATACCTTGATCCATTTATACTAAAATCTTTTGATGGTCCCCACACATCTGTGTGTACCAACTTAAGCTTCTCTGAGTACATAAAACCATGCTTGGAATAGGAATGTTTATGAGCCTTACCTAATTGACATGCCTCACATTTGTATGTCATATGTTGACCTGCAACATTAGGCAATCCAAGCACTGAACCATTGTTAACCATATCTTTAATACCTCTTTCATTGAAATGTCCAAGCCTCTTGTGCCAAAGATCTAACTCAGAGATCTTATGTCCTCCATATGTGAACATAGCATGACCAATATTGCCTTGAATCTTCAATGTAAATAATCTTCCTTCCTTTTTTCCTGAAACAATCTGTTTATACCCTTGGCTAGGGTCTTCCACATATACTCCATCATTAGTGAACCTTACTTCATATCCCTTTTCAACAATTTGTTCTACACTTATCAAATTCTTAGGGATTGTAGGAACATACAAAACCTTACTCAATAATGTGCTTCCATCCTTGGCCTTCACTGATCCAATTGACTTCACATTGTGCTTTGTGTTGTCACCTGTTTGAACAACATGATTAAAAATTTTACTCTCCAAATCAATCATCAAAGATATGTTACCACTCAGGTGATTGCTACATCCTGAGTCAATGTAGAAGACTCTTTGATCTTCATTCTGCCTTTCACAAGTTGCATTCATTATCAATGTTGAATCTTCCTTTTGATCTGAAGCATAATTGTAGTAGGTGTTGTTGTATTGTTGACTTTGGAATCCTCTACCTGCATTTCTTCCAAAGTAATTCCTTCCACCTCTACCTCTGTAATTACCTCTTTGATTTCTGCCACCTCTTCCTCTTGAATTATAATTTTGATTGTATCCACCATTATTCTGATTATTATGCCAACAATCATTAGCTAAGTGATTTGTCTTACCACAAATCCAGCAAGCTTTGCCTCCATCTTTGTTGTTCCTGCCTCTTCCTCTACCTTTGCCACCTCCTCTTCCTCTTAGGAAGTTGGCTTGAGTAGTTGTTCCTTCATCTTCACCTGCTTGTTGTTTTCCTTTGCTATTCTTCTTCTTGTCCTTTGAGTACATTGCATGACCTGTAATCTTGTCACCATCTCCTTTAACATCCTGCTCAAATGTTAGCATATGACCTAACAATTGATTTAAATCAGGAGTGAAATGGTCAAGTGATAACTCTGTAGACAAAATAAATGGCTTCCATTTGTCATCACCTCTCAACCCTGTAAGGATTTGCCTTACCAATTTATCTTCCTCAATGTCTTCATCAACAGCTCCTAAAGCATCTGCAATATCTTTCATCCTTGTCACATAGTCTGAAATAGATTGAGAGGCCTTCTTCTTGAAGGTAGTAAACTCTGCCCATAAGGATGCCTTCCTTGACTTTGTAGTGTTCTGGAAATGCTCCTCCAAAGCATTCCATATGTCAGTTGCACTTTCAAGACCTCTAATATGAGGTAACAAGTAATCATTGACTCCCATATAGATAATGCTCCTAGCTTGAGCATCTTTCTTCATCCAATTTTTCAGATCTGCTAACTCTTCCCTAGTTGGAACACTAGGATCTCTGAACTCTGGCTTCTCTTCTTCTCCTGTGATGTAACCAATTAAATCTTTGCTCATAAGATGAGCTTCCATCCTCATTGACCATGCAGGATAGTTTTCCCTATCCAATTTCTCTATCTGTAGAGCATCTCCCATCTTGTATCCACCTGTGTATTGAAATCTTCAAGCTTTACAAACAATGTATGTACCTTTACTTCGAATTAGACTCCTTTTGCCTTTCTTGATGTCGAGTAGACTTCTCCTCAGGCTTTTGACTCCAAGCTTTCACTTCTTAGTTCTTCCAATGTTGAATTTCTTGAATCTGCAGCAGTCGGGATCCTCCTTTCCTTGATTTGATGTCTCCTGCTCTGATACCACTGATGGAGAGTGTTAATCTCCAAAAGAACAACCTACTCTTGTGATTAGAGCACCTCTATACCAAGAGTAAGTCAAAACTTCCACTAATTTAGAGGATCAATCTCCAACTTATCAAAATTGAGAAAATCTGTGAAGAAGATAAAACACAGAAAAGTCTGCTGCACTATTTCTTCACATTGACCTATCAAACGTGTAAAGTTTTTGATGAAACTTTGTACGAATCATCTCCTAGAGATTGCCCATCACCTCCAAGTTGAATTA
>CM035415.1:14997014-15002014 GCA_020310875.1 Ceratopteris richardii | reverse complement strand
GTGAACCTAGTCTTAGTGATTTTTACTTTTATCTCATGTAAAAGTCTATATGACTTTAACTACTCATGTAATCACACCTAACAGAGGAAGTCGTGGAAAATTTGATTGATTGAGTGGGTGAATGATTGAGAGAATATCTCATTCACTTTTAGGTACATGATTCAAGGAGATTGACATAGATTTGAAATTCAAAATTTTACTCAATCTCTATAAAAGCTACAAGTCAAAAGTCGCGGGCATCCTTCACTCCTCCTGAGGCAACTCTGAGTCAATCATTGAGTGTGTGTGAGCTACACCATAGCCTACATCTCTGAGTACCATTGTGCATCACTTTACATGCCAATGGGAATGTACAATCATTAGATTTAATCAATATACATATATTCATAGTCTCTGTTTTCTCTGAGTGACTACCTCCAACTCTGTCAACTTCCAAGAAGCATATCTCAAGATCTACTGAACCAAATTTGATGATCCAGGGCTCATTGGAACCAGCTCAAAGCATTCTACAACACTACAAAGTTTCAAGTCAATCTATTCAGCCAATTGGGAGAAATTGCTGTCGAAGTGATCACTGGTATATCTCTGTGTGATTCCTAAAAAATCGGGGGTGTCCCTGAGTTTGCTAAACATCATGCTCAGTGTATAGTTTGTCATTTGGAGTGATTTAACTTGCTAATGATAGCTTGTTAAGTTAATTTAATACTTCCAGAAGGAATTAGACCAATTGTAAGTGTACTGAACACACTGAGCTTAGGACTGAACAGGTGTCATTACAGAAATAGCAAGTTTTTGGACTTATGAAGGTTCAAACTTATCTGTTTTGATTTGATCATTTCTCAATCACTTTGTAAAGCACATATATAGTTTCTTGGTGTCATTTGGAAGCTCAAGGAGTCTCCAAACCAAATCTGAAGAGAAGAGAGGGCAGGTGTGAAGCAGGTCTAGCAGCACCAACTTGATCTTCTGATTGTACCCAGCCATCACATCCAACAGTGGTATCAGAGCAAAACAAGGTAATCATGGGTGATGGTTTCCCTTCCTTTATTGACAAATTGGATAGGAATAACTACCAGGCATGGTCATTAAGAATGAAGACTTATCTACAAGGGAGAAGCTTGTATGGATACATATCAGGAGATGAGGAGTTGCCCTCATTCAAAACCAGAGGCCTACCTACAAAGGATGAGCATGAGAGACTTAATCAATGGTGTGCTAAAGATGCTTTAGCAAGGTCATATCTTCTAAACTCTATCTCTGATTTCCTTCTACCTCATGTTAGGAACTGTAAGACTTCCCAAGAGACTTGGGAGACCTTGTCAACATACTTCTCATCAAGCACAAGGGCCTAGAAAGAATCAGCTATGGATTGAGTTTACAACTCTTAGGAAGCAATCAAAACAATGTGTTTCAGATTTTGTCACCAAAGTCAAAGATATAGCAGATCAACTTGCAAGTGTTGGAGAAGAGATTGAAGAAGAGCAAATTGTTAGACAAGTGATCAATGGACTCAAAGCAGATGACAAGTGGGAGAGCTTTACCACTGCAATGGACTTGTACATGGACATTCAAGCACCTGATCTAACAACTTTGATTGGACAACTCTTTACACATGAAGCCAAGATCACAAAGAATGGAGAGCAATCAAAAGGTAACAATCCCTCTGCCCTATATACAGATAAGAAGTCTAAAGATAAGGGTAAAAGCAAGAAGGTTGATGATGAAGGATCCACCTCCCAAGCAAACTATGCAGGGAGAGGTAGATCATCTAGAGGTAGGGGCAGAGGAGGTAAGTCAGGTAGGGGGAGACCCTATAATCAATCTCCATGCAATATTTGTGGTTTGTCTAATCATACTACAGATGAATGCTACAAAAACTACAAGAACCAAAGAGGAAGAGGTCACCAAAGAGGAGGATACTCCCAAGGCAGAGGCAGGTTCAATCAATCTCAAGGCTACCATGGCTACAACAATAACTACAACAACAATTACAACAATAGCTACAATCACAATGGCAATTATCAAGGAGGATATAGGAACAGAAAGGATTACAACAATTATGCAGAGGATCAAGATGATTCCTTGTTGATTATGAACATGACATCTAAATCAGGTATCAATGATGATCATTTGTTCTATATTGACTCAGGTTGCTCTAACCATGTAGCTGGGAATGTTGCCTTACTCTCTGATTTGGAAGAACCTAAAGGCAAGCACCAAGTGCAGACAGGTGATGATACTAAACACTCAGTGGTTAAAGTAGGAAATGTCAAAACAAGTGATGGTAATCAGAATTTACTTAGCAGAGTATTGTATGTTCCAACAATCACCAAGAATCTGATGAGTGTAGGTCAGATTGTTGAAAAAGGTCTACAGGTCAGGTTCACTCAACATGGTGCATATGTGGAGGATCCAAGACATGGATTCAGAAGGATAGCCAAGGGAGAGAAATCAGGTAGATTGTTTACCTTTGAACTTGAGGATACTAAAAGTATTGCCTTATACAACTATAGGGACCAAACCCTATCAGAATTGGAGATGTGGCACAAGAGATTGGGTCACATTGGAGAGAGAACCATAAAGCAAATGAGCAGAGATCAATGTGTGCTTGGGATACCTAATGTATCCAAGCAACACATGATATACAAGTGCGGGGCTTGTCAATTTGGTAAGTCACACAGGTTGCCATATACCAAGAAAGGATTTATGCATGAAGATTACTTGGAATTGGTGCATACAGATGTGTGGGGACCAAGCAAGGAGCCATCCATATCTGGATCAAGGTACTATGTATCTTTTATAGATGATTATAGCAGATGGACTGTCTTGTACTTCATGAAACATAAAGATGAAGTATTTAATTGCTTCAAAAGGTATCTTGCATTAGTAGAGAATCAAACAGGTAGACATTTAAAAAGATTAAGGTCTGATGGTGGTGGAGAATACTTCTCCAATGATTTTGAAGAGTTCTTGCAGGAAAGAGGCATCAAGAGGGAGATTACCACAAGGTACTCACCTAAACAAAATGGGGTAGCTGAAAGAAGAAATAGACTCATTGTGGAGACAGCTAGGTCTATGCTTAATGAGAAGAAACTACCAAATTATCTTTGGGCAGAGAGTGTATCTACTGCCACATACTTAATCAACAGGTTGCCATCAAAGACACTTGATGGAATGACACCCTATGAGGCTTGGCATGGTAAGAGACCTTCTCTAGATCATTGCAAGATTTTTGGGTGTGTTGCATATGTGCATATTCCCTCACAGGTAAGGGGAAAGCTAGACCCTAAGGCTGAGAAGTGTATCTTTATTGGTTATGATTTGAATCAGAAAGGATACAGGTTCTATAACCCCTCAAACAAAGGCTTCAAGGTAAGCAGAGATGTCATCTTTGATGAAAATGATTCATGGTATGATAATGAGTGCAGGAAAGTGAGTTTACCTTATGATATGGAAGAAGACTTTCCAAAGCTTGTCAGACAAGAACCAACTCAGAATGAGGATACAAGTTCAGATGATGAAGACACCATCAACATTGAAGAATTCAAAGCTTGGAAATCCAAAGGGAAGATGAAGGTGAAGCAACTTGAAGACAATCCAGAATCCTCAACTCAAGCTATGAGGAGATCTTCAAGGGAAAAGAAGAAACCTATTAGGTATGGATATGATACTTCACTTGTAACCAAGCACTTTGTATATCTTGCAAAGGATATCTTAAGTGAAGAACCAGGTACATTTGAGGAAGCTATTACTAAACCAGAATGGAAGGAAGCAATGGATGAAGAAATGGAGGCTCTCAAGGAGAGTGATACTTGGGACTTGGTACCCAAGAAGGACTCCATGAAGGTCATAGGATCCAGATGGATCTACAAACTCAAAAGGAACTCAGATGGTACAATAAGCAGGTACAAAGCTAGGTTGGTAGCCAAGGGTTTTGCACAAACCCAAGGCATTGATTATGAGGAGACATTTTCTCCTGTGGCAAAGATGCCAACTATCAGAATTATGGTGAGTGTAGCTGCATCCAAAAATTGGAACATGTACCAATTGGATGTGAAGAATGCATTCTTGAATGGATGGATATCTGAAGAGGTCTACATGTCACAACCACCTGGCTATGAAGATCCCAATAAGGTAAATCATGTTTGCAAATTGAAGAAAGCTCTGTATGGATTGAAGCAGGCACCTAGAGCATGGAACTATAGGTTGACAACCTATCTCTTGGATCAAGGATTTGTGATGAGTAAAGCAGATACTTCATTGTTTATAAAGAAGAACAATTCAGAGGTAATATACTTGTGTGTCTATGTTGATGACATCATTATTACAGGAAATGATGTTCAAGGGATTAGACACATCAAAGGTCAAATGATGAAGGAATTCAAGATCAATGATCTTGGACTATTGAAGTACTTCCTAGGACTTGAATTGGTCTACACAAATTCAGGTATATTCATTACTCAGAAGAAGTACATTCAGGACATGGTCAAGAAGTTTAATTTGCAGGAAGCTAAAGTCTCAAACATTCCTATGGAGGTCAATCACAAACTCAGTGCACATGAAGGAGAAGAACTCAAGGATATTACAGGTTACCAAAGTTTGGTAGGTAGTCTTAATTATGCTACCTTAACTAGAATTGATATCTCATATGGTGTTAGTGTACTTAGCCAATTTATGCATAAGCCAAGAGTACCACATTTGGAGGCAGCCAAGAAGATAGTAAAGTACCTAAAGGGAACACAAAATCATGGTTTGTATTATCCATATTCATCAGACATTGATATCAAGGTATACTCAGATGCAGATTGGGCAGGTTGCAAGGATGACAGGAGGAGTACATCTGGTTACATATGCTTTGCAGGTGATAAACCAATTTCTTGGTCATCCAAGAAACAACCCACAGTGGCTCTATCATCTACTGAGGCAGAGTACAGAGGGCTAGCCAATGCCACTCAAGAATCAATATGGTTAAAGTTACTCTATTCAGAATTGGGCCTATA
>CM035415.1:14989514-14992014 GCA_020310875.1 Ceratopteris richardii | reverse complement strand
AGAAGATCAAAGAGTGTTTTATATTGACTCAGGGTGTAGCAATCATCTGAGTGGGAATCTATCCTTGATGACTGATATGGAAGCAAGGGTGAATGGACATACAGTTCAAACAGGTGACAATACTAAACATAAAGTGGAGAGCATTGGATCAGTGAAGACAAAGAGTGGAAGTACACTTCTGAGCAAGGTACTTTATGTCCCTACTATTCCTAAAAATTTGATAAGTGTAGGGCAAATTGTGGAGAAAGGATATGAGGTAAGATTTACAAATGATGGTGTCTATGTACAAGATCCAAATCAGGGATATAGAACCATAGTTGCAGGTAAAAAGGAAGGAAGATTGTTCACTCTCAAGGTCCAAGGTAATGTGGGACATGCATTGTTTACCTATGGAGGTCAAAAGGTATCTGAACTAGACCTATGGCATAAGAGGCTAGGTCATTTCAATGAGAGAGCTATAAAGGAGATGTCAAAGAATCAGGTGGTGCTTGGATTGCCAAACATTGAAGGGCAACATATGGTGTACAAGTGTGAAGCTTGTCAATTAGGTAAAGCACATAAAAGTTCTTATAACAAATCAGGGTACAAGTATTCAAATATGCTTGAATTGGTTCATACAGATGTATGGGGTCCCTCAAGGGATTATAGCATAAATGGATCCAGATATTATGTATTGTTTGTTGATGATGCAACCAGGTGGATTACTTTGTATGTAATCAAGGATAAATCAGAAGTTTTCAAGACATTCAAACATTTCCATGCTTATGCAGAAAGGATCACAGGACAAAAGCTAAAAAGGTTAAGATCAGATGGAGGGGGAGAGTATTTCTCAAAAGAGTTTGATGATTATTTGTGGAATGCAGGTATCAAAAGAGAAGTAACTTGTAGGTACTCCCCTCAACAAAATGGAGTAGCAGAAAGGAGGAATAGGACTCTTGTAGAATTTGCAAGAGCCATGATGAAGGAAAAGAATTGTCCAAATTACTTATGGGCAGAGGCCATTAACACTGCAACATACCTTGTGAATAGGTTGCCTTGCAAAGCTTTGGATGGAGGAACCCCTTATGAAGCATGGTGGGGTAAGAAGCCTAGTCTTGATCATTGTAAAGTTTTTGGATGTATTGCATATGCTTATGTTCCTTCACAATTAAGACATAAGCTAGAACCAAAAGCAGAGAAGTATGTGTTTATTGGATATGATGATAGACAGATGGGTTATAGGTTGTGGAGTCCATCCACAAAGCAATTTCTTGTTACTAAAGATGTGACATTTGATGAGCAAAATATGTGGTATACAGGATCACCAAATGAGTATACAGGTGTTGAAGAAGTTCAAAGAAAAGGAAAAGCAAAGGTAAAAGTTTGTGAAGAAATTGTTGATGAAGTTGACTCTAGATGTAGAGTGCAGGATCATGTAGAAGAAGGGCCAAGATTTGATCCAGAATCAAATGAGGCTGAAACTTCAAGAAGTGCAGAAATCAGGAGATCTACAAGAGAAAGGAAAGAGCCTATAAGGTATAGTTATGATACATCTTTCCTAACAACAAAAGATTATGCCTACATTGTGAAAACAGAAGAAGATCCAACCACTTATGAAGAAGCCAAAGGTAAACAGAATTGGGAGAAGGCAATGCAAGAAGAGTATGATGCTCTACTTGAAAATGAAACTTGGGAATTAGTACCAAGACCAAAGAATCAGAAAGTCATTGGATGCAAGTGGGTATATAAAACAAAGAGGTTTGCAGATGGTAAGGTGTCTAGATATAAGGCTAGACTAGTGGTTAAAGGTTATGCCCAAACTTATGGGGTAGATTATGATGAAACCTTTAGTCCTGTTGCTAAGATGTCTACAATTAGGACATTGATTGCTATTGCTACTTGCAAGGGATGGAAATTATCACAATTGGATGTGAAGAATGCATTTCTTAATGGTTACATTGCAGATGAAGTATATATGGAGCAACCAGAAGGCTTCATGGAATCAATTGGATCAGATTATGTGTGTAAGCTCAAGAGAGCTTTATATGGGTTGAAGCAAGCCCCAAGAGCTTGGAATTACAGATTGGTCAAGTTCTTGAATGAATGTGGATTTCAAGCATCAAAGGCAG
This sequence comes from Ceratopteris richardii, assembly GCA_020310875.1. Taxonomy (NCBI): domain Eukaryota; kingdom Viridiplantae; phylum Streptophyta; class Polypodiopsida; order Polypodiales; family Pteridaceae; genus Ceratopteris; species Ceratopteris richardii. The sequence goes on along the minus strand of CM035415.1, from coordinate 14,989,906 downwards.
ATAGTAGCTTGCTAGTGAAGGCAAGTGAAAATGGATATATTTACATGTGCATTTATGTTGATGATATTATTGTTACAGGAACAGATGCTCAAGGAATCAATGAACTCAAGAAGCAAATAGAGAAGGAGTTTAAGATAAGTGATTTGGGAAACTTATCTTATTTTCTAGGAATGCAGATTGTATATACTCAACATGGAGTATATGTTTCACAAGAGAGATACTTGAAGAATCTTTTAGTCAAGTTTAACATGGAAGATTGCAGAACCTCAACTACACCATTGGAGGTAAATCATAAGTTAAGCAGGTATGGAGGTGAAGAGTTCAATGACATGAAGAAATATCAGAGTTTGGTAGGTAGTTTGATCTATGCTACCTTAACAAGGCCAGATCTA
>CM035415.1:14969514-14984514 GCA_020310875.1 Ceratopteris richardii | reverse complement strand
TAAAAAACTTTACACTGTGCACTGAGATCTAAGCGAAACATTGACACAAAAAAGTGCGCGAGTCTGAGAGATCATCTGTAGACTTTATATATACATGTTCCTATTAATCATACTCACAGCATGAAAGGAATTAGACCATGAAACTTTGAACATAGATTCATTAAATTCTAAATCAGATGTGTACAAAAGGATTTCTGATCGACATGATCACACTGAGAGAATTCAGAGAAAGACTCGATGCTAACTCGTGAAGATGACTCTCTACACATCTACCTTAATGACACTTGGCTTCTAATGACTTTCATATGTAATTCTTTACATCATTGGCTTATACACATATGATTCTAGACTTATCCCGCATCTATTACATTACTTCTTATTATCCTAAGGATTATCTCTACTCAGATTACAAGAATTTCCACCTGTAATGTACATATGTATACAAACTTCACTTCTGAGATCAACACTTTCTCAAGTGTTTTCTTCCACTTCAATCTGAAATTGAACTTGCTTCAAGCTCTTTGTAATCACCAATTTGTGATTGGTTTGTTCCAACAGCTCCCCATCAATCACTAATTGTGATTACTCCATTCTTCTTCACTCTTGCCATCTCTTTCAATCTCTCTAGCTTAGGTCCATCCAAGCTTTTTGTCATCATATCTGCAACTTGTTCTTTTGTTGGAGTATACATCACTTCAATCTCTTTGTCAAGTACCTTTTCCCTCAAGAAATGATATTGAATCTCTATATGCTTAGTCTTGGCATGAAAAACAGGGTTAGCTGCCAAATACAATGAATTCATATTGTCTCCTAAAATAATTGGAGTACTCTGATCAGTTCCAAAACTCTTCAACAAGGTCTTCTTTGAGCACCAAGAAACTAACTTATCTCCAATATAACAGAGATACCCATGAGTAGACCTTCTATCATCTGAATCACCTGCCCAATCTGCATCACTAAATACTTTAATTCTTGTATCAAAAGTAAATCCATAATACAGACCTTCACTTAGGGTTCCTTTGATATATCTGAGTACCCTTTGAGCTGCAATCCAATGAGTCTTCTTTGGACAATGCATGAATTGTGATAACACACCTACTGCATATGATAGATCTGGCCTTGTCAAAGTAGCATAGATTAAACTTCCTACCAAACTCTGATATTTCTTCATGTCATTGAATTCTTCACCTCCATATATGATCAACTTATGATTTACCTCCAATGATGTGCTTGAAGGCTTGCAATCCTCCATGTTGAATTTGACCAGAAGATTCTTCAAGTACCTCTCTTGTGTAACATATACTCCATGTTGAGTATATACAATCTGCATTCCTAAGAAATAAGATAAGTTTCCCAAATCACTTATCTTAAACTCCTTCTCTATTTGTTTCTTAAGCTCATTGATTCCTTGAACATCTGTACCTGTGACAATAATATCATCAACATACATACATATATATATATGTATCCATTTTCACTTGCCTTCAGTAGCAAGCTACTATCTGCCTTTGATGCTTGAAATCCACATTCATTTAAGAACTTAGCAAGCCTGTAATTCCATGTTCTCGGGGCCTACTTCAACCCATACAAAGCTCTCTTGATCTTACACACATAATCTGATCCAATTGAATCCATGAAGCCTTCTGGTTGCTCCATGTACACTTCATCTGCAATGTATCCATTCAGAAATGCATTCTTCACATCTAATTGTGATAACTTCCATCCTTTACAAGCAGCAATAGCAATCAATGATCTAATTGTAGACATTTTAGAAATAGGACTAAAGGTTTCATCATAATCTACCCCATAGGTTTGGGCATAACCTTTGACAACAAGTCTAGCCTTGTATCTATACACCTTACCATCTGCAAACCTTTTTGTTTTATACACTCACTTACATCCAATGACTTTCTGATTCTTTGGTCTTGACATTAATTCCCATGTTTCATTTTCAAGTAGAGCATCATACTCTTCTTGCATTGCCTTCTCCCAATTCTGTTTACCTTTAGCTTCTTCATATGTGATTTGATCCTCTTTTGTCTTCACAATGTAAGCATAATCTTTTGTTGTTAAGAAAGATGTATCATAGCTATACCTGATAGGCTCTTTTCTTTCCCTTGAGGATCTTCTGAGCTCTGCACTTCTTGAAGTCTCAGCCATATTTGATTCTGGATCAAATCTTGGCCCATCTTCAACATTATCCTGCAATTTGCTTTTATAGTCAACATCATCAATATCTTCTTCATACACATTTACTTTTGCCTTCCCTTTCATTTGTATTTCTTCAACACCTGGATAATCATTTGTTGACCCTGTATACCATGTGCTTTGCTCATCAAATGTAACATCTTTGGTAACAAGAAATTGCTTTGTAGATGGACTCCACAATCTGTAACCCATCTGTCTATCATCATACCCAATAAACACATACTTCTCTACTTTGGGTTCTAGCTTATGTCTCAATTGTGAAGGAACATAAGCATATGCTAAACATCCAAATACCTTAGAATGATCAAGAGTAGGTTTCTTACCCCACCATGCTTCATAAGGAGTTCTTCCCTCCAATGCTTTACAAGGTAACCTATTCACAAGGTATGTTGAAGTGTTGATAGCTTCTGCCCATAAGTAATTTGGACAATTCTTTTCCTCATCATTGCTCTTGCAAACTCTACAATAGTTCTATTTGCAACTCCATTTTGTTGAGGGGAGTACCTGCAAGTTACTTCTCTTTTTATACCTGCATTCCACAAATAATCACCAAACTCTTTAGAAAAATACTCTCCCCCTCCATCTGATCTCAACCTCTTGAGCTTTTGTCCTGTAATCCTTTCTGCATAAGCATGATAATGCTTGAATGTCTTGAACACTTCTGATTTGTCCTTGATTACATATAAAGTAATCCATCTAGTTGCATCATCAACAAACAACACATAATATCTGGATCCATTTATGCTATAGTCCCTTGAAGGACCCCACACATCTGTATGAACTAACTCAAGCATGTTTGAATACTTGTATCCTGATTTGTTGTAAGAACTTTTGTGTGCTTTACCTAATTGACAAGCTTCACACTTGTACACCATGTGTTGCCCTTCAACTTTTGGCAACCCAAGCACCACATCATTCCTTGACATTTCCTTTATAGCTCTCTCAGTGAAATGACCTAATCTTTTATGCCATAAGTCTAATTCAGAAATCTTTTGACTTCCATAAGTAAATAGAGCATGTCCCACATTACCTTGGACTTTGAGAGTAAACAACCTTCCTTCCTTTTTACCTGCAATAATGTTTCTATATCCCTGATTTGGATCTTGCACATAGACACCATCATTTGTGAATCTGACTTCATATCCTTTCTCCACAATTTGCCCTACACTTATCAGATTTTTAGGAATAGTAGGAACATAAAGTACCTTGCTTAAGAGTGTACTTCCATTCTTTGTCTTCACTGATCCAATGCTTTCCACCTTATGCTTAGTATTGTCACTTGTTTGAATTGTATGTCCATTCACCTTTGCTTCCATATCAGTCATCAAGGATATATTGCCACTCAGATGATTGCTACATCCTGAGTCAATATAAAACACCCTTTGGTCTTCTCCTATTGCTTCATGAGTTGCATTCAAGATGAGAGTCATGTCCTCCTTTTGATATGATGCATAATTATAATAATTGTTGTTGTAGGACTGAGATTGAAAACTTCTTCCACCTCCTCTAGCATATGATGTCCTACCACCTCTTCCTCTGAAGTTGCCTCTTTGATTTCTGCCTCCTCTACCTCTTTGATTAAAACTCTGATTATTATTTCCTCCATTTTGATTGTTATACCAACAATCATTTGCCAAATGATTGGTTCTGCTACAAATCCAACAAGCTTTAGTATTATCTTTGTTCTTACCTCCTCTTCCTTTACCTCTGAAGTTCATCTTTCCTTTTGTAAAGTTAGCTTGACTTGAAGATCCTTCATCATCAGTTGACTGCTTCCCTTTGCCATTCTTTTTCTTGTCCTTGGAGTACATAGCTTGACTTGCACTCCTATCATTATCTCCCTTAATGTCGTGCTCAAAAGTTAGCATGTGTCCTAGCAATTGATTAAGATCATGAGTAAAGTGATCAAGTGACAATAAGGCTTCCACTTCTCATCTCCTCTCAGACCTGTGAGTATTTGCCTTACCAACTTATCTTCTTCAATGTCTTCATCTACTGCTCCCAAGCTATCTGCAATATCCTTCATCCTTGCCACATAATCAAAAATTGATTGTGAACTCTTCTTCTTAAAGGTTGTAAACTCTACCCATAATGAAGACTTCCTTGACTTGTTTGTGTTTTGGAAATGCTTTTCCAAAGCATTCCACACATGTGTTGCACTTTCCAATCCTCTGATGTGAGGTAAAAGATAATCATTTACAACCATGTAAATGATGCTCCTAGCTTGAGCATCCTTTCTCATCCAGATCTTCAAATCTGCAAGCTCTTCCCTAGTTGGAATACTAGGATCTGCAAACTTAGGCTTTTCTTCTTCCCCTATAATGAATGCCATCAAATCTTTGCTCATGAGGTGTGCCTCCATCCTCATGGACCAAGCTGGATAGTTCTCCCTATCTAGCTTATCAATATGCAAGCTTTCTCCCATCTTTTGATCTTCTATGTCTACAATTACTATGATTTATGATAATAAAGTGTACCTTTGATACGAAGCTTTTATCTTTATTGATCCTTCAAACTCATGCTTTGTAATTCTGTAGGTTATCTTCAAGAATTTGTCCTTGTCCACCTTCAATTAGAAGAAACTTCAATATCTACAGCAGTCGGGACTTCCAATGCCTTTACTTCACTTGTATTGCACCTTCAGCTCTCATACCACTGATGGAGACCTTTTAATCTCCAAAGGCTTGATCTATACTGATCTAAGAACACCTCTATATTAGTTATAGACCAAACTTTACACAAATGTTACTTTGATTTATCACATCATTCATAAACAATTCTCTGAGTGAGAATTTTTCTTCTTCAAGAAGTCTGCTTCAAAGATTGACTTCATTACCTGCACATATCTTCAGATTTCTTCAATCTAATGATATACATACCTCCAGGATACCTTTGCGCAATCATATCAACCATTAGTCCTTCAAAAGAATCATTAAAACTTCAATTTGATCCTTAAGATCAAAAGTATGTCAGAAATTGTCTTCCTGAATAAGCAACTCCGACATAGGTAACTTCTAAGGTTGATTTCTCACAGCACAAATCCTGTTTTGCTAAATGCTTTTAGCCATAGCTTCCTTACCTTCTAACTTAGATTTTGAATGCTCAGTTATCAAAAACTTTACACTGTGCACTGAGATCTAAGCAAAACATTGACACAAAAAAGTGCACGACTCTGAGAGATCATCTGTAGACTTTACATATACATGTTCCTATTAATCATACTCACTTATGGGTGTACAAGGCATGACCAATGTTACCTTGAATCTTCAAAGTGAAAATTCTTCCTTCTTTCTTCCCTGAAACAATTTTTATACCCATTGCTAGGGTCTTCCACAAAAACTCCTTCGTTAGTGAACCTAGCTTCATAACCTTTTTCAACAATTTGTCCTACACTTATCACATTCTTTGGAATTTTAGGAACATACAAAACCTTACTCAAGTAAGTACTTCCATCCTTGGCCTTCACTAATCCAATTGACTTCACATTGTGCTTTGTATTGTCACCTGTTTGAACTACATGGTAGTTACCTTACTCTCCAAATCAGTCATCAAAGCTATGTTGGCGCCTCAGGTGATTGCTACACCCTGAGTCAATGTGGAAGACTCTTTGGTCTTCACTTTGCCTTTCACAAGTTGCATTCATTATCAATGTTGAATCCTCCTTCTAATCTGAAGCATAATTGTAGTACGTATTGTTGTATTGTTGACTTTGGAATCTGATGGAGAGTGTTAATCTCCAAAAGAACAAGCTATCCTTGATGTTAGACCACCTCTATATCAAGAATAACTTTAAACTCCAACTAATTTTGGAAGAGAAGTACCAAACTGTCAAAACTTTAGCTAACTGAGAAGAAGATGACTACACAGAAAGTCTGCTTCATATAACTCACTCATTGACTTATCAATTGTGTAAAGTTTTTTATGATACTTTGTAGAATGTGTTGCCTAAAGTTTGCGCACCTCCTCCAAGTTAAAACACTTCAAAAGCTTAAGTAGACTATGAGAAATGATCCAAACAATCTACCTATGTCTGAAACTGCCTTCTTGTAGAGTCGACTTTGACACTTGTAACTTCTAACACATAGTTCTCCCAAACTAGAACCCATTTAAGCGAATGCTTTTAGCCATAGATGGCTTACCTTCCAACTTAGATTTTGACTCCTTATTTGTGTAAAACTTTACACTCTGCACTGAGAATTGATCAATTCTTTGATCATCGAGATTGTGCCTATTTTAGAAGACACTCAACACTTCCTCACATATAGATGTTCCTACACAAAATTCTCTCAGCCTGTTTGCAATTAGGCTCTTAAACTTTAACCATAGATAGATTAACTATGGATTTAGATGTCTACAAAAGGATTTCTAATATAATCAAACACTGAAGGAGAACTGTAGAAAAGATCGACGTGCAATTCTCTGAACATTCTTTCTATTCAACTCATCATACATCTGATGGATGATACACACAATACTCATCATCTATTCTTTTCTATCTCGTCTATATTTCATCTATCTTTACGACCATATACATGTATATATATATATATATATATATATATATATATATATATATATATATATATATATATATATATATATATATATATATATATATATATATATATATATATATATATATATATATATATATATATATATATATTTGTATATATATACATATGAGTATTGATTTGTCATTACTTCAAGTATTTTGAAGTATTTACAAAAGTAATGTACATATATTTAAAGAACCTTTCTTCCTGAACCTTCACTTCACTTCATGAAGTTGGACTTCAATCTTTTCTCCACATCTTCATTTCTAAGCTTCATATAATCACCAATTGTTGATTGTCTTGCTCCAACAGCTCCCCCTCAATCATCAATTGTGATTACCTGCATCTTCTTTATCCCTACCATATCTTTAAACCCCTGCAACTTTGGTCCATCCAAACTCTTTGTCATCATATCTGCAAGTTGATCTTTTGTAGGAGTATGCATAACTTCTATTTCTTTATCAACAACCTTCTCTCTCAAAAAAAGATACTGAATCTCAATATGTTTAGTTCTAGCATGGAATACAGGATTTGCTGCCAAATATGAAGAACTCATATTGTCTCCACAAATGATAGGAGTACTCTGAACAATATCAAAACTCTTCATAAGAGTCTTTAACCATATTACTTCCTTTGCAGCTTCTACCATGCCTTTGTACTGTACTTTTGTAGATGATAAAGCAACTATATGTTGCTTCTTAGAGCACCATGAAATTAGCTTATCTCCCACATAACACAAGCATCCATGTGTTGATCTTCTATCATCAAAATTACCTGCCCAGTCTGCATCACTATATATTTTGACTCTTGTATCTGAAGTAAATCCATAGTACAAACCTTCTTTAAGTGTACCCTTGATGTACCTAAGTACTCTTTGTCCTGCATACCAATGTTCCTTTCTAGGACAATGCATGAATTGAGATAAAACTCCAACTGCATATGATAAATCAGGCCTTGTTAATGTAGCATAAATCAAGCTACTCACCAAACTCTGATAAAGCTTCATATCTTTGAATTCTTCTCCTCCATATCTGCTCAATCTATGATTCACCTCCATTGGAGTTGATGCTATCATGTAATCTTCCATTTTAAATTTGGTTAGCAAATTTTTCAGATACCTTTCTTGAGTTACATATACTCCATGTTGAGTATATGAAATCGCCATTCCCAAAAAGAATGACAAATTTCCCAAATCACTAAACTCTTTCTCCATCTGCTTCTTAATCATGTGTATACCTTTGTCATTTGTTCCTGTAAGTATTATGTCATCAAAATAAATACAAACATGAATAAATCCATTCTCACTTGCTTTGACTAGCAAGCTACTATTTGCCTTTGATGCTTGAAATCCAAGTTCCTTCAAGAACTTTACAAGCCTATAATTACATGCCCTTGGGGCCTGATTCAAACCATACAAAGCTCTCTTGAGCTTACACACATGATTTGGATACATTTGATCTTTGAAACCATCTAGTTGTTCCATGTAGACTTCATCTAAAATATAACCATTCAAAAATGCATTCTTCACATCTAATTGAGATAATTTTGAACCTTTACAAGCAGCAATTGCTATGAGAGTCCTTATGGTTGTCATATTTGCAACAAGACTATAATTTTCATCATAGTCCACACCATATGTCTATGCATATCCCTTTACAACAAGCCTGGCTTTGTACCTAGATACACTTCCATCTGCAAGCCTTTTTGTTTTGTAAACCCATCTACATCCAATGATCTTTTGACTATTTGGTTTAGGAACCATATCCCATGTCTCATTTTCCATTAATGCATCATATTCTTCCTGCATAGCTTTTTCACAATTCTTCTTCCCTTTGGCTTCATCATATGTGGATGGATCTTCATCTGCTTTTAACATATATGCATAATCTTTAGTAGTCAAGAATGAAGTATCATAGCTATATCTTGTAGGTTGCCATTTGTGCCTAGATGACCTTCTGAGTTCTCCACTTCTTGAAATTTTGTTCATCATATTCTGGATCAAACATTGGCCTCTCTTCTACTTCAACTTGTCCTTCATTACTCTCTTCTTCATCACATATTTTAACCCTTGCTTTACCTTTCTTCTGATTTAGAATATCTTCATCACCTGCATGAACATTAAGTGTACCTGCATACCAAGTACCTTGCTCATCAAATGTAACATCCTTAGACACAAGGAATTGCTTTGTGGATGGACTCCACAACCTATAACCCATCTGCTTATCATCATAGCCAATGAATACATACTACTCTGATTTAGGTTCCAATTTATGCCTCAATTGAGATGTCACATATGCTTATGCCAAACATCCAGATATTTTACAATGATCCAATATAGGTCTCTTACCCCACCAAGCTTCATATGGTGTCATACCCTACAAAGGCTTATATGGTAACCTATTGATCAAATATGTGGCTGTGTTTAGCCTCAGCCCACAAATAATTAGGACAATTTTTCTCCTTCATCATTGATCTTGCAAAATCAACAAGAGTTATATTTCTTCTCTCTGCTACCCCATTTTTTTGAGGAGAGTACATGCAAGTAACCTCTCTCTTTATACCTGCATTCCACAAATAATCACTGAACTCATTAGAGAAATACTCTCCCCCTCCATCTGATATGAACCTGTTCAATTTTTTTCCTGTAATCCTTTCTGCATATGCATGATAGTGTTTGAATGTATTAAACACTTCTAACTTGTCTTTGATCACATAGATTGTGATCCACCTGGTAGCATCATCAACATATATGACATAATATCTTGAACCATTTATATTGAAGTCCTTTGAAGGACCCCACACATCTGTATGTACCAATTCAAGTCTTTCCGAATACATAAAACCATGCTTAGAATAAGATTGCTTGTGAGCCTTACCTAATTGACATGCCTCACATCTGTATGTCATATGTTGACCTGCAACATTAGGCAATCCAAGTATTGAACCATTGTTAACCATATCTTTGATACCTCTTTCATTAAAGTGTCCAAGTCTTTTATGCCAAAGATCCAATTCAGACACCTTTTGCTCTCCATATGTGAACATAGCATGTCCAATATTACCTTGTATTTTTAATGTGAAGAGCCTTCCTTCCTTCTTTCCTATAACAATTTGTTTATACCCTTGACAAGGGTCTTCAACATAAACTCCATCATTAGTGAACCTTACCTCATATCCTTTTTCCACAATTTGTCCTACACTAATCAAATTCCTTGGAATTGTAGAAACATAAAAAACCTTACTCAAGAGTGTACTTCCATCTTTGGCTTTAACTAAAACAATTGACTTTACTTTGTGCTTTGTATTGTCACCTGTTTGAACTGTGTGATTGATTGCCTTATGATCTAGATAATAGTCTCATGTCTTCATGTGAGGCTTCACATGTTGCATTCATAATAAGAGTTGAATCTTCTTTCTGATCTGATGCATAATTGTAGTAGGTGTTATTATAGGATTGATTTTGGAAGTTTCTTCCTCCACTTCTTCCAAAAGAATTCCTACCATCTCTACCTCTGAAGTTTCCTCTCAGATATCTACCAGCTCTTCCTTATTTATTAAAGTTCTGATTAAAATTGCCATTGCTTTGATTATTATGCCAACAATCATGGGATAGATGATTGGTCTTACCACATATCCAACAAGCTGTAACATTATCTTTGTTATTTCTGCCTCTTCCTCTACTTCTGCCACTTCCTCTTCCTCTTAGGAAGTTTGCTTGAATCGAAGTACCTTCATCTTCAACTGATTGTTGCTTTCCTTTTCTAGCTTTCTTCTAGATAGATAGATAGATAGATAGATAGGTAGATAGATAGATAGATAGATAGATAGATAAAAAGATAGATAGATAGATAGATAGATAGATAGATAGATAGATAGATAGATAGATAGATAGATAGATAGATAGATAGATAGATAGATAGATAGATAGATAGATAGATAGATAGATAGATAGATAGATAGATAGATAGATAGATAGATAGATAGATAGATAGATAGATGGATAGATACATGGATAGATAGATAGATAGATAGATAGATAGATAGATAGATAGATAGATAGATAGATAGATAGATAGATAGATAGATAGATAGATAGATAGATAGATAGATAGATAGATAGATAGATAGATAGATAGATAGATAGATAGATAGCTAGATAGATAGATAGATAGATAGATAGATAGATAGATAGATAGATAGATAGATAGATAGATAGATAGATAGATAGGTAGATATATAGAGAGATAGATAGATAGACAGACAGACAGATAGATAAATAGATAGATAGATAGATAGATAGATAGATAGATAGATAGATAGATAGATAGATAGATAGATAGATAGATAGATAGATAGATAGATAGATAGATAGATAGATAGATAGATAGATAGATAGATAGATAGATAGATAGATAGATAGATAGATAGATAGATAGATAGATAGATAGATAGATAGATACATAGATAGATAGATAGATAGATAGATAGATAGATAGATAGATAGATAGATAGATAGATAGATAGATAGATATATAGATAGATAGATATGTTGGTGCAGGACAATCACCAATTGATGTTTTGACATGGAAATGAAGTCAAGGATTTGAGAAGAGAACAAGTTGTGAAGCATGAAAGAAGGACACATTCAGATTTTGGAAGATGTGTACACATATGTACATTATGTCAGAGATAGTTCACTTATATCTTTGAGTAGTCATAAGCTTGTAAATTTTTGTCTATATATATACTTGGAAAACTTTATACCTGCCATGTCTTTAAATCTCTGTAGCTTTGGTCCATCCAAGCTTTTGGTTAGCATATCAGCTATCTGATCTTTTGTTGAAGTATGTATGACTTCAATCTCTTTATCCATCACCTTCTCTCTTAGAAAGTGATACTGAATCTCAATATGTTTAGTCTTGGCATGAAACACAGGGTTAGCATCTAAATACAATGAACGCATGTTATCTCCATGAATAGTGGGTGTACTCTGAATAATGTCAAAACTCTTCATAAGAGTCTTAAGCCCTATCACTTCCTTTGCAGCTTCAACCATGCCTTTATACTCAGCCTCTCTAGATGATAAAGCAATTGTGTGTTGCTTCTTTGAACACCAAGAAATTAACTTATCTCCTATCATCAGGATTAAGTGCCCAATCTGCATCACTATATATCTTGATGTTTGTATCTGATGTAAAACCATAATACAAACCTTCTTTGAGTGTACCCTTAATGTACCTCAAAACTCTTTGACCTGCAATCCAATGTTCTTTCCTAGGACAATGCATGAATTGAGATAATACTCCAACTCCATATCTACTCAATTTGTGATTCACCTCCATTGGAGTAGGTGCTACCCTGCAATCATTCATCTTAAACTTGATCAACAAGTTTCTCAAATACCTTTCTTGAGTCACATATACTCCATGTTGAGTGTATGAAATCTCCATGCCCAAGAAATATGACAAGTCTCCCAAATCACTGATCTTGAATTCTTCCTCCATTTGCTTCTTTAGGATTTGAATGAATTTCTCATCTGTACCTGTAAGAATTATATCATCAACATATATGCAAGCTACTATCTGCCTTTGATACTTGAAACCCAAGTTCTTTCAAGAACTTCACAAGTCTATAATTCCATGCCCTTGGGGCCTTTGAATCCTTGTGGTTGCTCCATGAAAACATCATCTCCATTGGAGTAGGTGCTACCCTGCAATCATTCACCTCCATTGGAGTAGGTGCTACCCTGCAATCATTCATTTTAAACTTGATCAACAAGTTCTTCAAATACCTTTCTTTAGTTATATACACTCCATGTTGAGTGTATGAGATCTCCATGCCCAAGAAATATGACAAGTCTCCCAAGTCACTAATCTTGAACTCTTTCTCCATTTGCTTCTTTAAGCTTTGAATGCCTTTCTCATTTGTACCTGTAAGAATTATATCATCAACATATATGCACATGTAAGTGAACCCATTATCACTTGCTTTAACAAGCAAGCTACTATCTGACTTTGATACTTGAAATCCAAGTTCTTTCAAGAACTTTACAAGTCTATAATTCCATGACCATGGGGCCTGCTTCAAACCATACAAAGCTCTCTTGAGCTTATATACATACTCTGGATATCTTTCATTTCTGAATCCTTGGGGTTGCTCCATGAAAACATCATCTAAAATATAAACATTCAAAAAAGCATTCTTCACATCTAATTGACATAATTTCCAACCTTTACATGCAGCAATAGATATGAGTGTCATGATGGTTGTCATCTTTGCCACAGGACTATAGGTCTTATCATAATCTATACCATAAGTCTGAGCAAAACCCTTCACAACAAGTCTAGCTTTATATCTAGACACACTTCCATCTGCATACCTCTTTGTTTTGTAGACCCATTTGCATCCAATGATCTTCTGATTATTTGGTTTAGGAACCAAATCCCATGTTTGATTTTCTATCAATGCATCATACTCTTCCTGCATAGCTTTCTCCCAATTTTCCTTACCTTTTGCCTCTTCATAGGTAGAAGGATCTTCATCTGCCTTTATCATATAAGCATAATCTTTGGTAGCCAAAAAAGAAGTGTCATAGCTATACCTCGTAGGTTGCCATTTGTGTCTTGATGACCTTCTGAGTTCTCCACTCCTTGAGGTTTCTGGTTCATCACATTCTGGATCAAATCTTGACACTTCTTCAACTTCAACTTGTACTTCATTATTCTCCTCTTCATCAAATATCTGAACCTTTGATTTACCTTTCTTTTGATTCACAACTTCTTCATTACCTGCATTAATATTGATTGTACCTGCATACCAAGTACCTTGCTCATCAAATGTAACATCCTTTGATACAAGGGATTGTTTTGTGGATGGACTCCACAACCTATATCCCATCTGCTTATCATCATAACCAATGAATACATACTTTTCAGCTTTAGGTTCCAATTTATGCCTTAATTGAGATGGCACATATGCATATGCCAAACATGCAAATACTTTGCAATGGTCTAGAGTAGGTCTCTTACCCCACCATGCCTCATATGGTATCATACCCTGCAAAGCTTTACATGGTAACCTATTGACCAAATAAGTAGCTCTATTTACAGCCTCAGCCCACAAGTAATTTGGGAAATTTTTCTCCTTCATCATGGATCTTGCAAACTCAACAAGAGTTCTATTCCTCCTTTCTGCTACACCATTTTGTTGAGGAGAGTACCTGCAAGTAATTTTCCTTTTTATACCTGCATTCCACAAATAATCACTGAACTCATTAGAGAAATACTCTCCTGCTCTATGTGACCTTAGTCTCTTCAACTTATGACCTGTAACTCTCTCTGCATACATATGATAATGTTTGAATGTATTGAATACCTCTGACTTATCTTTGATCACATAGATAGTGATCCATCTGGTAGCATCATCAGCATAAATCACATAATACCTTGAACCATTGATACTGAAATCTTTTGATGGTCCCCACACATCTGTGTGTACCAATTCAAGCTTCTCTGAATACATAAAGCCATGCTTGGAATAAGATTGCTTATGAGCCTTACCTAATTCACATGCCTCACATATGTATGTCATATGTTGACCTCCAACATTAGGCAATCCAAGCAATGAACCATTATTAATCATATCTTTGATACCTCTTTCATTAAAGTGTCCAAGCCTTTTGTGCCAAAGATCTAACTCAGAGATCTTATGTCCTCCATAAGTGGCATGACCAACATTGCCTTGGATCTTCAATGTGAATAATCTTCCTTCTTTCTTCCCTGAAACAATCTTTTTATATCCATTGCTAGGGTCTTCCACAAACACTCCTTCATTAGTGAATCTAAATTCATAACCTTTTTCAATAATTTGTCCTACACTTATCAGATTCTTAGGAATTGTAGGAACATACAAAACCTTACTCAAGAGAGTACTTCCATCCTTGGCCTTCACTGATCCATTTGACTTCACATTATGCTTTGTATTGTCACCTGTTTGAACTACATGATTAGTTACCTTATTTTCCACATCAGCCATCAAGGGTATGTTGCCACTCAGATGATTGCTACATCCTGAGTCAATGTAGAAGACTCTTTGGTCTTCACTTTTCCTTTCACAAGTTGCATTCATTATCAATGTTGAATCCTCCTTCTGATCTGAAGCATAATTGTAATAGGTATTGTTGTATTGTTGACTTTGGAATCCTCTACCTGCATTTCTTCCAAAGTAACCTCTACTA
>CM035415.1:14869514-14927014 GCA_020310875.1 Ceratopteris richardii | reverse complement strand
AACCTGTACTTCATTGTTCACTTCTTCATCAAATATCTGAACCTTTGATTTACCTTTCTTTTTATCCACAATTTCTTCACCACCTGCATAAATATTGATTGTACCTGTATACCAAGTACCTTGCTCATCAAATGTAACATCCTTCGACACTAGGAATTGTTTTGTGGATGCACTCCACAACCTATATCCCATCTGCTTATCATCATATCCAATAAACACATACTTTTCAGCTTTAGGTTCCGATTTGTGCCTTAATTGAGATGGCACATATGCATATGCCAAACATCCAAATACTTTGCAATGATCTAGAGTAGGTCTCTTACCCCACCATGCCTCATATGGTCTCATATCCTACAAAGCTTTACATGGTAATCTATTGACCAAATAAGTAGCTGTATTCACAGCCTCAGCCCACAAACCATTTGGGCAATTTTTCTCCTTCATCATGGATCTTGCAAACTCAACAAGAGTTCTATTCCTCCTTTCTGCTACACCATTTTGTTGAGGAGAGTACCTACAAGTAATCTCCCTTTTTATACCTGCATTCCACAAGTAATCATTGAACTCATTAGAGAAATACTCTCCCCCTCCAACTGACCTTAGTCTCTTCAATTTATGACATGTAATTCTCTCTACATACACATGATAATGTTTGAATGTATTGAATACCTCTGACTTATCTTTGATCACATAGATAGTGATCCATCTGGTAGCATCATTAACATAAATCACATAATACCTTAAACCATTGATACTGAAATCCTTTCATGGTCCCCACACATCTGTGTGTACCAATTCAAGCTTCTTTGAATACACAAAACCATGCTTGGAATAAGATTGCTTATGAGCCTTACCTGATTGACATGCTTCACATCTGTATGTCATATGTTGACCGGAAATATTAGGCAATCCAAGAACTGAACCATTATTAACCATATCTTTGATACCTCTTTCATTGAAATGTCCAAGCCTCTTGTGCCAAAGATCTAACTCAAAGATCTTATGTCATCCATAAGTGAACAAGGCATGACCAACATTACCTTGGATCTTCAATGTGAACAATCTTCCTTCTTTCTTCCCTGAAACAATTTGTTTATACCCATTGCTTGGGTCTTCAACAAACACTCCTTCATTAGTGAACCTAACTTCATAACCTTTTTCAACAATTTGTCCTACACTTATCAGATTCTTAGGAATTGTAGGAACATACAAAACCTTACTCAAGAGAGTACTACCATCCTTGGCCTTCACTGATCCGATTGACTTCACATTGTGCTTTGTATTGTCACCTGTTTGAACAACATGATTAGTTATCTTATTCTCCAAATCAGTCATCAAGGCTATGTTGCCACTCACGTGATTGCTACATCCTGAGTCAATATAGAAGACTCTTTGGTCTTCACTTTGCTTTTCACAAGTTGCATTCATTATTAATGTTGAATCCTCCTTCTGATCTAAAGCATAATTGTAGTAGGAATTGTTGTATTGTTGACTTTGGAATCCTCTACTTGCATTTCTTCCAAAGTAACCTCTATTACCTCTACCTCTGAAATTACCTCTTTGATTTCTGCCACCTCTTCCTCTTGAATTAAAGTTCTGATTATATCCACCATTACTCTGAGTATTATGCCAACAATCATTAGCTAAGTGATTTGTCTTACCACAAATCCAACAAGCTTTGACTCCATCTTTATTACTCCTGCCTCTTCCTCTACCTTTGCCACCTACTCTTCCTCTTAGGAAGTTAGCTTGGCTAGTTGTACCTTCATCTTCATTTACTTGTTGCTTCCCTTTGATATTCTTCTTCTTATCCTTTGAATAAATTGCATGACCTGCACTTTTATCACTTTCACCTTTGACATCTTGCTCAAAGGTTAACATATGTCCTAGCAGCTGATTTAAATCAGGAGTAAAATGATCTAGTGATAATTTAGTGGACAAAATGAATGGCTTCCATTTGTCATCACCTCTCAAACCTATGAGGATTTGCCTTACCAATTTATCCTCCTCAATGTCTTCATCAACAACTCCTAATGCATTTGCAATGTCCTTCATTCTTGTTACATAGTCTGAGATAGATTGAGAGGCCTTCTTCTTGAAAGTGGTAAATTCTGCCCACAAGGATGCCTTCCTAGACTTTGGGGTGTTTTGGAAATGCTCTTCCAAATCATTCCATATATCACTTGCACTTTCAAGACCTCTAATGTGAAGTAGCAAGTAGTCATTAACTGCCATGTAGATAATGCTTCTGGCTTGAGCATCTTTCTTCATCAAAGTCTTCAAATCTGATAATTCCTCCCTAGTTGGAACACTAGGATCTCTGAGCTGAGGCTTTTCTTTTTCAGCTGTGATATAACTTATCAAGTCTTTGCTCATAAGATGAGCTTCCATCCTCATTGACCATGCTGGATAGTTCTCTCTATCCAACTTCTCTATCTGAAGAGAATCTCCCATTCTTTCTTCTCCTGTGTATTGAATTCTTCAAACTTTATGACTAATAGATGTACGTTTACTTTGAATGATACTCCTTTTGTCTTCCTTGATGTCATATGGCCTCCTTCTCAAACTTTGCTCTTAAGCTTTCTCCTTTTGAACCTTCAAGTATTGATTTCTTTACAGTTGCAGTATTCGGGGTCCTCCTTTCTTCAATTCTGATGCTTCCTGCTCTGATACCACTGATGGAGAGTGTTAATCTCCAAAAGAACAACCTACTCTTTGTTGATGTGTAAAACACCACAAGAAATGAATTAATGTGACACTAGAACACCTGTATGGTCACCATTAACTCATTGCCACTCCAAACTTTGAGAAATGATAGCCTAAAGTGAGAACTTTGCTTCTATAGAAATTCCTAGTCACTGAAATGACATACCTTCAGTATTTTGCTAATTTCTCTTATCTCAAATATTATTTCTCCATGATCTTTTAGTGGATGAAAGTAGAAGAGTAGAGCTTTCCAACAAGCTATGATATGCTTGAAACGGATCTCTAGAACTCAAGTTATGGCCTTCACAAGATGACCCTGTATGACTTACAGAAGTGAAAATTTTGCCTGTTTTAGTAATGTTGAGTGTCTAAAAATGAAAATTCGATGCCTAGCATCGACTTGCAACCAAAATTCAATGTCGGGCATCAACTTTGAGCTTTTTTAGCCACTTTTTCAGCACCAGAATTACCCCCTTGAACACACACATGGACAAGACCACTTTCATGTGGGAAGTCGATGCCAGGCATCGACTTTATGCTGAAACTCGATGCCAGGCATCGAGTTGCTCCACAAACATCATCTTTTTAAAAAGATTTAGCAGGAGTTGGAACTCAGAAAATAAAACACAGACTTATCAGCACAAACTCGATGCCAGACATCGAGTTGCTTGGAAAACTTAAACTTTTGAAATCATTTCACAGAAGACAAGCATGGAGATGATGGAGAGAGTCTCATACACAGAACTTTAACTATTTCTTCTCATATGATGGAGAGTGTTAATCTCCAAAAGAACAACCTACTCTTGAAATTAGAACACCTCTATATCAAGAGTAAGTCAAAACCTTCACCAATTTGGAGCATCAATACTCAATTATAAGGATTTTGGAAAATCTGTGAAGATGATGACTCTATAGAAAGTCTGTTGCACTTATCTTTCTCATTGACCTATCAACTGTGTAAATTTTTTTATAAAACTTTGCACAAGGTGTCGCCTAAAGATTGCACATCTCCTCCAAGTTGAATTACTCCAAAATATTCAGTATAACTTGAGAAATGAACTCAACAAGTTACCTATGTCCAAAACTGTCTCCCTGTAGAGTCAACTTTGACACCTGTAACTTCTAAGACATGGTTCTCCAAGACTAGAACTCGTTTAAGCAAATGCTTTTAGCCACAAGTAACTTAAAGATTAAGTGCTTACTTGCTTAAAACTTTAAACTATGGAAGGAGAACTGATCAAATAATTGACTTCGAATTTTGCGCCTGTTTCAGGAACCAATGAATACTTCTTCACATATGAATGTTCCTACACATAATTCTCATAGCCTGATCACAATTAGGCTTTCAAAATTTAACCATAGACTCATTAACTATAGACTTAGAAGTCTACAAAAGGATTCTTGAAATGATTAAGCACAGATGGCGAATGCACAGAAATATCGGGCGCAACTTCTCTTATTTCTGACAGTAATTACATCTGGATGAGAGAGCTATTCTAATCTCTTCATAAGTGTCTAATAACTTCTAATTCTTCTCTATTCTCATGCTCTACATTCTCTCATCTCGTATCCCGACATTTTTCAAGTATATATATATACAAAAAATTTACAAGCTTATGACTGTTGGAGAAACAATCACTAATTAGACATATATTTGAAGGTCAAATCTTAGGAAGAAAACCCCATGCCTATGTGAAGGGACAAATTCACAAATGTATTATACTTGTAAAGTTAGTTCACTTTAGTTCTAGAAGTTTTTTCAAAAGTCACGGGAATGAGAAAGTCTATATAAGTTAGTTAGTATTAACTGACGCGGTGAGAGAAGGAGAAGGAGGAAGACAATGAGAAAGTGAGAAGAACTCATTTTTGTATGACTGAGTATAGTCGGGCTTCTCTGAGCGAGAAAGCACTTGTAAGCTTCTGAGTTTTTATAGTTATGACAAGAACTAGTTAAAGTTCTGTGTATAAGTCTTCTTCCTCTATCTCCAGTGTTTGTCTTCTGTGTAATGATTTGAAAGGTTGAAGTTTTCCAAGCAAGTCGATGCGTGGCATCGAATCTCACTTGATAAGTCCTTATTTTCATATCTGATTTTTATCTAATGCCAAATCTTCTTGAAAAGATGATGTTGTTGGAGCAACTCGATGCCTGGCATCGAATTCCAGTTGATAAGTCATATTGTGAGTGTGCATGAAATCACCTATAGTTTTGGTGTCCAAAAGATCAAGACTTTATGCGGGAAGTCGATGCCTAGCATCGAATCCCTGCTGAAAAGTGGCCAAAAACATCCCAAGTCGATGCCCGGCATCGAATTCTCGTTGCAAGTCGATGCTAGGCATCGAATTCTAATTTTAAACAGGCGCTCTTACTAAAACAGGTAAAATTTCCAGTTTTGGAAGGTCATATAGGTTCATCTTGTGAGGGCCATAACTTGAGTTTTAGAGCTCCCTTTGATGCATATGATAGCTTGTTGGAAAGCTCTACTCTTCTAGTTTCAGCCTATAAAGTTTCATGGAGAAAGCATACTTGAGCTAGGAGAAATTAGCAAAATACTGAAGGTATGTCATTTCGGTGACTAGGAATTTCTGTAGAAGCAAAGTTCTCACTTTAAGCTATCATTTCTCAAAGTTTGGAGTGGCAATGAGTTAATGGTGACCATAGAGGTGTTCTAGTGTCACATTAATTCATTTCTTGTGGTGTTTTATACATCAACAAGTGGTATCAGAGCAGAAAGATTCTCGAGAGCAGAAGACGACAAAGGTACGAGAAGTTTTGTAAAGTTTTCCATTAAAGTTTGAAAGGTGAAGCATTTGAAGACACAAGGCATCAAAAGATTACTTTCGAAGTATCCTCATACACAAAGAACTTTAAAAGGTATTATCCTTTATCCTTTAAGCTCACAGGTTACAGCAGAAGGAAAGAACTATGGCAGATCATATCTCCATTGACAAACTGGACAGAGATAATTACCCCGCATGGGTAATGAGAATGGAAGCCTTACTTATGAGTAAGGATCTCATGGTATATGTAACAGGTGAAGAAGAGAAGCCAGTATTTGAAGATGAAAGCCGACCAAAGAAAGAAGAACTTGATGCTTTAAAGCATTGGCAGAAGAAGGATGCAAGTGCAAAAGCCTACATCTACAATACAATCTCAGATCATTTGCTACCACACATCAGAGGATTGGAATCATCAGAAGATATATGGAATGCATTGGAATATCATTTCCAAAGCACTACTAAAGCACGGAAAGCAAGTCTATGGTCAGAGTTTACAACATTCAAGAAGAAGCCAAGTCAAACCATTAGTGATTATGTCACTAAGATGAAGGATCTAGCAGATAGTCTTGGATCCATAGATGAAGATGTTGAAGATCACAGATTGATTGCTCAACTACTTGCAGGTTTGAGAGGGGATGAAAGGTGGAAACCTTTTGTCTTATCAACAGAACTTTCTTTGAATCATTATGTTCCAGATTTGAACCAATTGCTTGGTTTGATGCTCACATATGAGCAAGACTTGAAGGGAGATGGAGATAAAGGTCAAAGTTCTGCAATGTACATGAAGAATAAGAAGAAAGGAGATAAAGGTAAAGCAAAGGATGAAGAGGAGTCTAATTCTCAAGCTTATTATGCAAGAGGTAAAGGCACTGGTAGAGGAAGAGCAAGAGGTTTTGGAAGAGGAAGAGGTAATCAAAATAACAACAAAAAGGCTTGCTGGATCTGTGGATTGAGTAATCATTTGGCTCATGACTGTTGGCACAACCAACAAGGATCAAACCAGAATCAAAACAACAATAGCAGAGGTCGAGGTGGAAGATATCAAAGTAATTTCCAAAGAGGTAGACAAAGTCAAAGAGGAGGCTATGGTAGAGGTGGAGGAAGAAGTTGGGCACAGAATCAATCCTACAACACCACCTACTACAATTATGCAAATGACACACAGAATGAAAGTCATACATCATTGATGATGAACTCAATCAACACATCAGATAAAGAAGATCTAAAGGTATTTTACATTGACTCTGGATGTTCTAATCATTTGTCAGGAAACATAGAATTGATGTCAGAATTGGAAAAAGGTATTTCGAGTCACACAGTTCAAACTGGTGATAATACAAGACATAGTGTACATTCAATTGGAAAAGTGAAATGCAAGAGTGGAGCAGATTTGCTAACCAATGTTTTGTATGTTCCTACAATACCTAAAAACTTGATTAGTGTGGGACAGATAGTTGAAAAAGGTTTTCAAGTCAGGTTTACAAATGAAGGAGTATTTGTGGAAGATCCAGAGAATGGATATAATCAGATTGTCTCTGGTAAGAAAGAAGGTAGACTCTTTACTTTAAGAGTGCAAGGGAACATTGGTCAAGCTTTGCTCACACATGGTGAAGCAGTGATTACAGAACTTGATCTCTGGCATAAGAGATTAGGTCATTTCAATGAAAGAGGAATTAAAGCTATGGTTGCTAATCAGTCTGTACTAGGATTACCAAATGTGCAAAGTCAACATATGGTTTATAAATGTGAAGCATGTCAAATGGGAAAAGCACACAGGTTACCATTTCAAAAGAAAGGATTCAAACATGATGGAGTACTTGAGCTCATTCATACAGATGTATGGGGACCAACAAAAGAAGGATCTATCAGTGGCTCAAGGTATTATGTTCTTTTCATTGATGATGCTACAAGATGGATAACATTATATGTTTTGAAGGAAAGATCAGAAGTGTTTGGAGCTTTCAAGCATTTTCATGCATATGCAGAGAGAGTCACAGGTCAAAAGCTTAAGAGACTGAGGTCTGATGGAGGGGGAGAATACTTCTCCCAAGAGTTCAATGATTATCTTTGGAATGCAGGTATTAAGAGAGAAATAACTTGCAGGTATACACCACAACAAAATGGTGTAGCAGAAAGAAGGAACAGGATTTTGGTTGAGTTTGCTAGAGCTATGCTAAAGGAGAAGAACTGTCCAAATTATCTTTGGGCTAAGGCTGTAAATACAGCTACATATCTTGTGAATAGATTACCATGTGCAGCTCTGAATGGAATGACTCCATATGAAGCGTGGTGGGGTAAGAAACCAACACTAGATCATTGTAGAGTGTTTGGATCAATTGCATATGCTTATGTTCCATCACAACTTAGGCATAAACTTGAACCAAAGGCAGAAAAATATGTGTTCATTGGTTATGATGAAAAGCAGATGGGTTACAGATTGTGGAATCCTCTAACCAAACAATTTATTGTTTCTAGAGATGTTACATTTGATGAACAGAAAAGTTGGTATGCAGATCAAAGTCATACAGCTGAAGAATTTGAAGAAGAGGTAAGAAGATGTGAGAAAGGAAAATCAATTGTGCAGGTGAATAGAGATGAAGACTATATGCAAGCAAGTACATCCAGAAGTGGATTAACAAGAATGAATGAAGAAGCTCCTATATTTGATGAAGAGGTGTATCCAGAAACTTATGAAGAATGTGAACCAAGAAGGTCAAGCAGGACTAGAAGACAACCAGAAAGGTATTCTTATGATACTTCTTACATAACTCAGAAGAACTATGTATATATGGTCAAAGATGATGAAGAACCCCAGAACTATGATGAAGCTAAAGGTAAGAAGCAATGGGAAGAAGCAATGAAGGAAGAGTTCAATGCACTGGAGGAGAACAAGACATGGGAACTTGTTCCTAAACCAAATGGTAAGAAAGTAATTGGAAATAAATGGGTTTATAAAGTGAAGAAGCTTGCAGATGGAAGTATAGCCAGATACAAAGCTAGATTGGTGGTGAAAGGCTATGCCCAGACCTATGGCATAGATTATGATGAGACATTCAGTCCCGTAGCTAAGATGTCAACTATAAGGACAATCATTGCTATTGCAGCTTCAAAAGGATGGACTCTAAGTCAATTGGATATAAAAAATGCATTCTTGAATGGATACATATCAGATGAGGTATACATGGAACAACCTCAAGGGTTTATAGATTCCAGGTATCCAAATTTTGTTTGCAGGTTGAGAAGAGCATTGTATGGATTGAAGCAAGCTCCAAGAGCTTGGAACTATAGACTGGTGAAGTATCTCAATGATCTTGGATATCAAAGTTCAAAAGCAGATTCAAGTCTACTTATCAAAAGAACAGAGGAAGGTACAATCTACATTTGTATTTATGTAGATGACATTATAATCACAGGTACTTCAGATGAAGGAAT
Organism: Ceratopteris richardii; assembly: GCA_020310875.1. NCBI lineage: Eukaryota > Viridiplantae > Streptophyta > Polypodiopsida > Polypodiales > Pteridaceae > Ceratopteris > Ceratopteris richardii. The sequence goes on along the minus strand of CM035415.1, from coordinate 14,918,098 downwards.
CAAGGAGGTAAAGAGATTACTTGAGAAAGAGTTCAAGATCAGTGACCTAGGAAAGTTGTCATACTTTCTTGGAATGGAAGTCACCTATACAGATCATGGCATATATGTATCACAAGAAAGGTATCTTCTGAACTTGTTGAAGAAGTTTGATATGGAAAATTGCAGAGAAGCTTCAACTCCACTTGAAGTTAATCACAAGCTCAGTAAATATGATGGTGCAGAATACAAAGATATGAGGAAGTATCAATCTCTTGTGGGTAGTTTGATTTATGCTACACTAACAAGACCTGATCTTAGTTATGCAGTGGGAGTTTTGTCACAGTTCATGCATTGTCCAAAGGACCCACATTGGATTGCAGGTCAAAGAGTTCTCAGATATATCAAAGGAACTATAAAGGAAGGATTATATTATCCTTTTACATCAGATTTGAAGTTGAGAGCCTATAGTGATTCAGATTGGGCAGGTAACCAGGATGACAGAAGATCAACTCATGGTTACATGATATACATTGGTGATAAGCTTGTAAGTTGGTGTTCAAAGAAACAACATACAGTAGCATTATCATCAACTGAAGCAGAGTACAAAGGACTTGTGGAAGCAGCTAAGGAAGTCATATGGATGCAGACATTGTTCAAGAGCTTAGGCATTGATCAAGGTACACCTACAATACTTGGAGATAATATGAGTTCACTTTATCTTGCAGCAAATCCAGTATTTCATGCAAGGACAAAGCACATAGAGATACAGTATCATTTTCTCATAGAAAAGGTAATGGAGAAAGAGATTGAAGTGGAATACATTTCTACTAAAGATCAGTTAGCAGACATAATGACAAAGAGCTTGGATGGTGTGAAGACCAGTAGATTCAAAAGCATGGCAGGAGTAAAAGAAAAGAAGATGATATGAAGAAACAGGGAATGTCAATTAGTAATTGAGGGGGAGCTGTTGGAGAAACAATCACTAATTAGACATATATTTGAAGGTCAAATCTTAGGAAGAAAACCCCATGCCTATGTGAAGGGACAAATTCACAAATGTATTATACTTGTAAAGTTAGTTCACTTTAGTTCTAGAAGTTTTTTCAAAAGTCACGGGAATGAGAAAGTCTATATAAGTTAGTTAGTATTAACTGACGCGGTGAGAGAAGGAGAAGGAGGAAGACAATGAGAAAGTGAGAAGAACTCATTTTTGTATGACTGAGTATAGTCGGGCTTCTCTGAGCGAGAAAGCACTTGTAAGCTTCTGAGTTTTTATAGTTATGACAAGAACTAGTTAAAGTTCTGTGTATAAGTCTTCTTCCTCTATCTCCAGTGTTTGTCTTCTGTGTAATGATTTGAAAGGTTGAAGTTTTCCAAGCAAGTCGATGCGTGGCATCGAATCTCACTTGATAAGTCCTTATTTTCATATCTGATTTTTATCTAATGCCAAATCTTCTTGAAAAGATGATGTTGTTGGAGCAACTCGATGCCTGGCATCGAATTCCAGTTGATAAGTCATATTGTGAGTGTGCATGAAATCACCTATAGTTTTGGTGTCCAAAAGATCAAGACTTTATGCGGGAAGTCGATGCCTGGCATCGAATCCCTGCTGAAAAGTGGCCAAAAACATCCCAAGTCGATGCCCGGCATCGAATTCTCGTTGCAAGTCGATGCTAGGCATCGAATTCTAATTTTAAACAGGCGCTCTTACTAAAACAGGTAAAATTTCCAGTTTTGGAAGGTCATACAGGTTCATCTTGTGAGGGCCATAACTTGAGTTTTAGAGCTCTGTTTGATGCATATGATAGCTTGTTGGAAAGCTCTACTCTTCTAGTTTCAGCCTGTAAAGTTTCATGGAGAAAGTATACTTGAGGTAGGAGAAATTAGCAAAATACTGAAGGTATGTCATTTCGGTGACTAGGAATTTCTGTAGAAGCAAAGTTCTCACTTTAAGCTATCATTTCTCAAAGTTTGGAGTGGCAATGAGTTAATGGTGACCATAGAGGTGTTCTAGTCTCACATTAATTCATTTCTTGTGGTGTTTTATACATCAACAATGACTAATCAAAGACATAAGTGATCTGACTGTCAATTAATGTATATATGTGTACAATTCTTTATCTTCTGAATATGAACTTCTTCCATGCTTCATAAGTTGGTCTTTTCTTCAGTCCTTGACTTCCAAAGCTTCAATTGTTGATTGCACTGCACCAACAGCTCCCCCTCAATCATCAATTGAGGTTTTCTCTATCTTCTTTATGCGTGCCATGTCTTTGAACTTCTGTAGCTTTGGTCCATCCAAGCTTTTGGTAAGCATATCAGCTATCTGATCTTTAGTTGAAGTATGTATGACTTCAATCTCTTTGTCCGTCACCTTCTCTCTTAGAAAGTGGTACTGAATCTCAATGTGTTTGGTCCTGGCATGAAAAACAGGGTTAGCAGCTAAATACAATGAACTCATGTTATCTCCATATATGATAGGTGTACTCTGTATAGTGTCAAAACTCTTCATCAGAGTCTTAACCCATATCACTTCCTTTGCAGCTTCAACCATGCCTTTGTACTCTGCTTCTATAGATGATAGAGCAACTGTGTTTTGCTTCTTTGAACACCAAGAGATTAACTTATCTCCCACATAACACATGTATCCATAGGTTGACCTTCTATCATCAGGATTACCTGCCCAATCTGCATCACTATATATTTTGATGTTTGTATCTGATGTAAAACCATAATACAAACCCTCTTTGAGTGTACCCTTAATGTACCTCAACACTCTTTGACTTGCAATCCAATGTTCTTTCCTAGGACAATGCATGAATTTAGACAAAACTCCAACTGCATATGATAAATCAGGTCTAGTTAATGTAGTATAGATAAGACTACCAACCAAACTCTGATATAACTTCATATCCTTAAATTCTTCTCCACCATATCTGCTCAATTTGTGATTCACCTCCATTGGAGTAGATGGTACCCTGCAATCATTCATTTTAAACTTGATTAACAAGTTCTTCAAATACCTTTCTTGAGTCACATACACTCCATGTTGAGTGTATGAAATCTCCATGCCCAAGAAATATGAAAAGTCTCCCAAATCACTGATTTTGAACTATTTCTCCATTTGCTTCTTTAGGCTTTGAATGCCTTTTTCATCTGTACCTGTAAGAATTATATCATCAACATATATGCACATGTATATGAATCCATCATCACTTGCTTTAACAAGCTAACTACTATCTGCTTTTGATACTTGAAATCCAAGTTCTTTCAAGAACTTTACAAGTCTATAGTTCCATGCCCTTGGGGCCTGCTTCAAGCCATACAAAGCTCTCTTGAGCTTACACACATGATCTGGATACCTTCCATCTCTGAATCCTTGAGGTTGCTCCATGAAAACATCACACTGAAATATAGCCATTCAAGAAAGCATTCTTCACATCTAATTGACATAATTTCCAACCTTTACATGTAGCAATTGCTATGAGTGTCCTGATGGTTGTCATCTTTGCCACAGGACTATAGGTCTCATCATAATCAATACCATATGTTTGAGCAAACCCTTTGACAACAAGTCTAGCTTTGTACCTAGACACACTTCCATATGCAAATCTCTTTGTTTTGTAAACCCACTTACATCCAATGATTTTCTGGTTATTTGGTTTAGGAACCAAATCCCATGTCTGATTCTCCAATAATGCATCATATTCTTCCTGCATAGCTTTCTCCCAATTTTCCTTACCTTTTGCCTCTTCATATGTAGAAGGGTCTTCATCTACTTTAATCATATAAGCATAATCTTCTGTAGCCAAAAAAGACGTGTCATAGCTATACCTTGTAGGTTGCCACTTGTGTCTTGATGACCTTCTGAGTTCTCCACTCCTTGAGGTTTCTGGTTCTTCACACTCAGGATCAAATCTTGGCATTTCTTCAACTTCAACCTGCACTTCATTATTCTTTTGTTCATCAAATATCTTAACCTTTGATTTACCTTTCTTTTGACTCACAATTTCTTCATCATCTGTATTAATATTGATAGTACCTGCATACCAAGTACCTTGCTCATCAAATGTAACATCCTTAGACACAATGAATTGCTTTGTGGATGGACTCCACAATCTATAACCCATCTGCTTGTCATCATAACCAATGAACACATACTTTTCAGCTTTAGGTTCCAATTTGTGTCTTAATTGTGCTGGCACATATGCATATGCCAAACATCCAAATACTTTGCAATGGTCTAATGTAGGTCTTTTACCCCACCATGCCTCATATGGTGTCATACCCTGCAAGGCTTTACATGCTAGCCTATTGACTAGATAAGTAGCTGTATTTACAGCCTCAGCCCACAAATAATTTGGGCAATTTTTCTCCTTCATCATTGACCTTGCAAACTCAACAAGAGTTCTATTTCTTCTCTCTGCTACACCATTTTGTTGAGGGGAGTACCTGCAAGTGATTTCCCTTTTTATATCTGCATTCCACAAGTAATCACTAAACTCATTAGAGAAATACTCTCCCCCTCCATCTGACCTTAGTCTCTTCAATTTATGACCTGTAATTCTCTCTGCATACACATGATAGTGTTTGAATGTGTTGAATACTTCTGACTTATCTTTGATCACATATATAGTGATCCATCTCGTAGCATCATCAACATAAATCACAGAATACCTTGAACCATTGATACTGAAATCCTTTAATGGTCCCCACACATCTATGTGTACCAACTCAAGCTTCTCTGAATACATGAAACCATGCTTGGAATAAGATTGCTTATGAGCCTTACCTAATTGACATGCCTCACATCTGTATGTCATATGTTGACCTGCAACATTAGGCAATCCAAGCACTGAACCATTGTTAATCATATGTTTGATATCTCTTTCATTAAAGTGTCCAAGCCTCTTGTGCCAAAGATCTAACTCAGAGATCTTATGTCCTCCATAAGTGAACAAGGCATGACCAACATTACCTTGAATCTTCAATGTGAACAACCTTCCTTCTTTTTTTCCTGAAACAATTTGTTTATACCCATTGCTAGGGTCTTCCACAAACACTCCTTCATTAGTGAATCTAACTTCATAACCTTTTTCAACAATTTGTCCTACACTTATTAGATTCTTAGGAATTGTAGGAACATACAAGACCTTACTCAATAAGGTGCTACCATCCTTGGCCTTCACTTATCCAGTTGACTTCACATTATGCTTTGTATTGTCACGTGTTTGAACAACATGATTAGTTACCTTATTTTCCAAATCAGTCATCAATGCTATGTTGCCACTCAGGTGATTGCTACACCCTGAATCAATGTAGAAGACTCTTTGGTTTTCACTTTGCCTTTCACAAGTTGCATTCATTATCAATGTTGAATCCTCCTTCTGATCTGAAGCATAATTGTAGTAGGTATTATTGTATTGTTGACTTTGGAATCCTCTACCTGCATTTCTTCCAAAGTAACCCCTACTACCTCTTTCTCTGAAGTTACCTCTTTGATTTCTGCCACCTCTTCCTCTTGAATTAAATTTCTGATTATATCCACCATTACTATGATTATTATGCCAACAATCATTAGCTAAATGATTTGTCTTACCACAAATCCAACAAGCTTTGCCTCCATCTTTGTTATTCCTGCCTCTTCCTCTACCTTTGCCACCTCCTCTTCCTCTTAGGAAGTTGGCTTGACTAGTTGTGCCTTCATCTTCATTTACTTGTTGCTTCCCTTTGCTAATTTTCTTCTTATCCTTTGAGTACATTGCATGACCTGTACTCTTGTCACCTTCACCTTTGACATCCTGCTCAAAGGTTAACATATGTCCTAGCAACTGATTTAAGTCAGGAGTAAAATGATCAAGTGATAATTCAATAGATAGAATGAATGGCTTCCATTTGTCATCACCTCTCAAACCTGTAAGGATTTGCCTTACCAATTTATCCTCCTCAATGTCTTCATCAACAGCTCCTAATGCATCTGCAATGTCCTTCATTCTGGTTACATAATCTGAGATGGATTGAGAGGCCTTCTTCTTGAATGTAGTAAATTCTGCCCACAAGGATGCCTTCCTAGACTTTGTGGTATTTTGGAAATGCTCCTCCAAAGCATTCCATATATCACTTGCACTTTCAAGACCTCTAATGTGAGGTAGCAAGTAGTCATTGATTGCCATATAGATAATGCTCCTAGCTTGAGCATCTCTCTTCATCCAATTCTTCAAATCTGACAATTCCTCCCTAGTTGGAACACTAGGATCACTGAATTGAGGCTTTTCTTCTTCACCTGTAATATATCCTATCAAATCTTTGCTCATTAGATGAGCTTCCATCCTCATAGACCATGCAAGATAATTCTCTCTATTCAACTTCTCTATTTGAAGAGAATCTCCCATCCTTTCTTCATCTGTGTATTGAATTCTTCAATCTTTATAAAGTATAAGGTTACCTTTACTTTGAATGACACTCCTTTTGACTTCCTTGATGTCGTATGGAATCCTTCTCAAGCTTTATCCTCAAACTTTCACCTTCTGAACCTTTAAATGTTGAATTCTTTGCATCTGTAGCAGTCGGGATCCTCCTTCCTTCAATTCTGATGCTTCCCCTGATACCACTGATGGAGAGTGTTAATCTCCAAAAGAACAACCTACTCTTGAAATTAGAACACCTCTATATCAAGAGTAAGTCAAAACCTTCACCAATTTGGAGGATCAATACTCAATTATAAGGATTTTGGAAAATCTGTGAAGATGATGACTCTACAGAAAGTCTGCTGCACTTATCTTTCTCATTGACCTATCAATTGTGTAAAGTTTTTTATAAAACTTTGCACAAGGTGTCGCCTAAAGATTGCGCACCTCCTCCAAGTTGAAAGATTCAGTATAACTTGAGAAATGAACTCAACAAGTTACCTATGTCCAAAACTGTCTCTTTGTAGAGTCGACTTTGACACCTGTAACTTCTAAGACATGGTTCTCCAAGACTAGAACGTGTTTAAGCAAATGCTTTTAGCCACAAGTAGCTTACCTTCAAACTTAAAGATTAAGTGCTTACTTGCTTAAAACTTTAAACTATGGAAGGAGAACTGATGAAATCATTGACTTTGAATTTTGCGCTTGTTTTAGGGACCAGTGACTACTTCTTCACATATGAATGTTCCTACACATAATTCTCACAGCCTGATCACAATTAGGCTTTCAAACTTTAACCATAGACTCATTAACTATAGACTTAGAAGTCTACAAAAGGATTCTTGAAATGATTAAGCACAGATGGAGAATGCACAGAAATATCGGGCACAACTTCTCTTATTTCTGATAGTAATCACATCTGGATGACGGAGCTATTCTGATCTCTTCATAAGTGTCTAATGACTTCTAATTCTTCTCTATTCTCATGCTCTACATTCTCTCATCTCGTATCCCGACATTTTCCAAGTATATATATATACAAAAAATTTACAAGCTTATGACTAATCGAAGACATAAGTGATCTGGCTGTCAATTAATGTATATATGTGTACAATTCTTTATCTTCTGAATATGAACTTCTTCCATGCTTCATAAGTTAGTCTTTTCTTCAGTCCTTGACTTCCAAAGCTTCAATTGTTGATTGCACTGCACCAACATCATAACTATGAAAAACTCAGAAGTTTACAGATGCTTTCTCACTCAGAGAAGCCCGACTATACTTAGTCATACAAAATGAACTCCTTCTCACATTCTATCACTCTCTTCTACTTCTTCTCTCATCGCGTCAGTTGATACAAACTAACTTATATAGATTTTCTCATTCCCGTGACTTTTAAGAAACTTCTAGAACTAAAGTGAACTAACTTTACAAATATAATACACTTGTGAATTTGTCCCTTCACATAGGCATGTAGTTTTATTCTAAATTTTTTATCTTCAAATGTATGTCCAATTAGTGATTGTTTCTCCAATAGCTCCCCCTCAATCACTAATTGACATTCTCTGATCCTTCATATCTTCTTCTTTTCTTTTACTCCTGCCATGCTTTTGAATCTGCTGGTCTTCACACCATCCAAGCTCTTTGTCATTATGTCTACTATCTGATCTTTTGTAGAAATGTACTCTACTTCAATTTCTTTCTCCATTACCTTTTCTTTGAGAAAATGATATTGTATCTCTATGTACTTTGTCCTTGCATGAAAAATTGGATTTGCTGCAAGATAAAGTGAACTCATATTATCTCCATGTATTGTAGGTGTACCTTGATCAATGCCCAAGCTTTTGAACAATGTCTGCATCCATATGACCTCCTTAGCTGCTTCCACAAGTCCTTTGTACTCAGCTTCAGTTGATGATAATGCTATTGTATGTTGTTTCTTTGAACACCAACTTACAAGCTTATCACCAATGTATATCATGTAACCATGAGTTGATCTTCTGTCATCCTGGTTACCTGCCCAGTCTGAGTCACTATAGGCTCTCAACTTTAAATCTGATGTAAAAGGATAATATAATCCTTCCTTTATAGTCCCTTTGATATATCTGAGAACTCTTTGACCTGCAATCCAATGTGGGTCCTTTGGACAATACATGAATTGTGACAAAACGCCCACTGCATAACTAAGATCAGGTCTTGTTAGTGTAGCATAAAACAAACTACCCACAAGAGATTGATACTTCCTCATATCTTTGTATTCTGCACCATCATATTTACTGAGCTTGTGATTAACTTCAAGTGGAGTTGAAGCTTCTCTGGAATTTTCCATATCAAACTTCTTCAATAGATTCAAAAGATACCTTTCTTGTGATACATATATGCCATGATCTGTATAAGTGACTTCCATTCCAAGAAAGTATGACAACTTTCCTAGATCACTGATCTTGAACTCTTTCTCAAGTAATCTCTTTACCTCTTTAATTCCTTCATCTGAAGTACCTGTGATTATAATGTCATCTACATAAATACAAATGTAGATTGTACCTTCCTCTATTCTTTTGATGAGTAGACTTGGATCTGCTTTTGAACTTTGATATCCAAGATCATTGAGATACTTCACCAGTCTATAGTTCCATGCTCTTGGAGCTTGCTTCAACCCATAGAGTGCTCTTCTCAACCTGCAAACAAAATTTGGATACCTGGAATCTATAAACCCTTGAGGTTGTTCCATGTATACCTCATCTGATATGTATCCATTCAAGAATGCATTCTTTATATCCAATTGACTTAGGGTCCATCCTTTTGAAGCTGCAATAGCAATGATTGTTCTTATAGTTGACATCTTAGCTACAGGACTGAATGTCTCATCATAATCTATGCCATAGGTTTGGGCATAGCCTTTCACCACCAATCTAGCTTTGTATCTGGCTATACTTCCATCTGCAAGCTTCTTCACTTTATAAACCCATTTATTTCCAATTACTTTCTTACCATTTGGTTTAGGAACAAGTTCCCATGTCTTGTTCTCCTCTAGTGCATTGAACTCTTCCTTCATTGCTTCTTCCCATTGCTTCTTACCTTTTGCTTCATCATAGTTCTGAGGTTCTTCATCATCTTTGACCATATATGCATAGTTCTTCTGAGTTATGTAAGTAGTATCATAAGAATACCTTTCTGGTTGTCTTCTAGTCCTGCTTGACCTTCTTGGTTCACATTCTTCATAAGTGTTTGGATACACTTCTTCATCAAATATAGGAGCTTCTTTAGTCCTTCTTGCTAATCCACTTCTGGATGTGCTTGCTTGCATATAGTCTTCATCTCTATTTACCTCCACAATTGATTTTCCTTTCTCACATCTTCTTACCTCTTCTTCAAATTCTTCAGTTGTATGACTTTGATCTACATACCAACTTTTCTGTTCATCAAATGTAACATCTCTAGAAACAATAAATTGTTTTGTTAGAGGATTCCACAATCTGTAACCCATCTCCTTTTCATCATAACCAATGAACACATATTTTTCTGCCTTTGGTTCAAGTTTATGTCTTAGTTGTGATGGCACATAAGCATATGCAATTGATCCAAACACTCTACAATGATCTAGTGTTGGTTTCTTACCCCACCAAGCTTCATATGGAGTCATTCCATTTAGAGCTGCACATGGTAGTCTATTCACAAGATATGTAGCTATATTTACAGCCTCAGCCCAAAGATAATTTGGACAATTCTTCTCCTTTAGCATAGCTCTAGCAAACTCAACCAAAGTCCTGTTCCTTCTTTCTGCTACACCATTTTGTTGTGGTGTATACCTACAAGTTATTTCTCTCTTAATACCTGCATTCCAAAGATAATCATTGAACTCTTGGGAGAAATATTCTCCCCCTCCATCAGACCTCAGTCTCTTAAGCTTTTGACTTGTGACTCTCTCTGCATATGCATGAAAATGCTTGAAGGCTCCAAACACTTCTGATCTTTCCTTCAAAACATACAAAGTTATCCATCTTATAGCATCATCAATGAAAAGAACAGAATACCTTGAACCATTGATAGATCCTTCTTTTGTTGGTCCCCATACATATGTATGAATGAGCTCAAGTACTCCATCATGTTTAAATCCTCTCTTCTGAAATGGTAACCTGTGTGCTTTTCCCATTTGGCATGCTTCACATTTATAAACCATATGTTGACTTTGCACATTTGGTAATCCTAGTACAGACTGATTAGCAACCATAGCTTTAATTCCTCTTTCATTGAAATGACCTAATCTCTAATGCCAGAGATCAAGTTCTGTAATCACTCCTTCACCATGTGTGAGGAAAGCTTGACCAATGTTCCCTTGTACTCTTAAAGTAAAGAGTCTACCTTCTTTCTTACCAGAGACAATCTGATTATATCCATTCTCTAGATCTTCAACAAATACTCCTTCATTTGTAAACCTGACTTGAAAACCTTTTTCAACTATCTGTCCCACACTAATCAAATTTTTAGGTATTGTGGGAACATACAAAACATTGGTTAGCAAATCTGCTCCACTCTTGCATTTCACTTTTCCAATTGAATGTACACTATGTCTTGTATTATCACTTGTTTGAATTGTATGACTAGAAATACCTTTTTCCAATTCTGACATCAATTCTATGTTTCCTGACAAATGATTAGAACATCCAGAGTCAATGTAAAATAACTTTAGGTCTTCTTTATCTGATGTGCTGATTGAATTCATCATCAATGATGTATGACTTTCATTTTGTGTGTCATTTGCATAATTGTAGTAGGTGGTGTTGTAGGATTGAATCTCTCCCCAACTTCTTCCTGCACCTCTACCGTAGCCTCCTCTTTGATTTTGTCTACCTCTTTAGAAATTACTTTGATATCTTCCACCTCGGCCTCTGCTATTGTTGTTTTGATTCTGGTTTGATCCTTGTTGGTTGTGCCAACAGTCAGGAGCCAAATGATTACTCAATCCACAGATCCAACAAGCCTTCTTGTTGTTATTTTGATTACCTCTTCCTCTTCCAAAACCTCTTGGTCTTCCTCTGCCAGTGCCTTTACCTCTTGCATAATAAACTTGAGAAGTTGACTCTTCTTCATCCTTTGCTTTACCTTTATCTCCTTTCTTCTTGTTCTTCATGTACATTGCAGAACTTTGTCCTTTATCTCCATCTCCCTTCAAGTCTTGCTCAAATGTGAGCATCAAACTAAGCAACTGGTTCAAATCTGGAACATGATGGTTGAATGAAAGTTCTATTGATAAGACAAAAGGTTTCCACCTTTCATCCCCTCTCAAACCTGCAAGTAGTTGAGCAATCAATCTGTGATCCTCAACATCTTCATCTATGGATCCAAGACTATCTGCTAGATCCTTCATCTTAGTGACATAATCACTAATACTTTGACTTGGCTTCTTCTTGAATGTTGTAAACTCTGACCATAGACTTGCTTTCCTTGCTTTGGTAGTACTTTGGAAATGATATTCCAATGCATTCCATATATACCCTGCAAGGCTTTACATGGTAGCCTATTGACCAAATAAGTAGCTGTATTTATAGCCTCAACCCACAAATAATTTGGGCAATTTTTCTCCTTCATCATTGACCTTGCAAACTCAACAAGAGTTCTATTTCTTCTCTCTGCTACACCATTTTGTTGAGGGGAGTACCTGCAAGTGATTTCCCTTTTTATACCTACATTCCACAAGTAATCACTAAACTCATTAGAGAACTACTCTCCCCCTCCATCTGACCTTAGTCTCTTCAATTTATGACCTGTAATTCTCTCTGCATACACATGATAGTGTTTGAATGTGTTGAATACTTCTGACTTATCTTTGATCACATATATAGTGATCCATCTCGTAGCATCATCAACATAAATCACATAATACCTTGAACCATTGATATTGAAATCCTTTGATGGTCCCCACACATCTGTGTGTACCAACTCAAGCGTCTCTGAATACATGAAACCATGCTTGGAATAAGATTGCTTATGAGCCTTACCTAATTGACATGCCTCACATCTGTATGTCATATGTTGACCTGCAACATTAGGCAATCCAAGCACTGAACCATTGTTAATCATATCTTTGATACCTCTTTCATTAAAGTGTCCAAGCCTCTTGTGCCAAAGATCTAACTCAGAGATCTTATGTCCTCCATAAGTGAACAAGGCATGACCAACATTACCTTGAATCTTCAATGTGAACAACCTTCCTTCTTTTTTTCCTGAAACAATTTGTTTATACCCATTGCTAGGGACTTCCACAAACACTCCTTCATTAGTGAATCTAACTTCATAACCTTTTTCAACAATTTGTCCTACACTTATTAGATTCTTAGGAATTGTAGGAACATACAAGACCTGACTCAATAAGGTGCTACCATCCTTGGCCTTCACTGATCCAATTGACTTCACATTATGCTTTGTATTGTCACCTGTTTGAACAACATGATTAGTTACCTTATTTTCCAAATCAGTCATCAATGCTATGTTGCCACTCAGGTGATTGCTACACCCTGAATCAATGTAGAAGACTCTTTGGTCTTCACTTTGCCTTTCACAAGTTGCATTCATTATCAATGTTGAATTCTTTGCATCTACAGCAGTCGGGATCCTCCTTCCTTCAAATTTGATGCTTCTTGCTCTGATACCACTGATGGAGAGTGTTAATATCCAAAAGAACAACCTACTCTTGAAATTAGAACACCTCTATATCAAGAGTAAGTCAAAACCTTCACCAATTTGGAGGATCAATACTCAATTATAAGGATTTTGGAAAATCTGTGAAGATGATGACTCTACAGAAAGTCTGCTGCACTTATCTTTCTCATTGACCTATCAATTGTGTAAAGTTTTTTATAAAACTTTGCACAAGGTGTCCCCTAAAGATTGCGCACCTCCTCCAGGTTGAATTACTCCAAAAGATGCAGTATAACTTTAGAAATGAACTCAACAAGTTACCTATGTCCAAAATTGTCTCCCTGTAGAGTCGACTTTGACACCTGTAACTTCTAAGACATGGTTCTCTAGGATTAGAACCCATTTAAGCAAATGCTTTTAGCCACAAGTAGCTTACCTTCCAACTTAAAGATTAAGTGCTTACTTGCTTAAAACTTTAAACTGTGGAAGGAGATCTGATCAAATCATTGACTTCGAATTTTGCGCCTGTTTCAGGAACTAGTGAATACTTCTTCACATATGAATGTTCCTACACATAATTCTCACAGCCGGATCACAATTAGGTTTTCAAACTTTAACCATAGACTCATTAACTATAGACTTAGAAGTCTACAACAGGATTCTTGAAATGATTAAGCACAGATGGAGAATGCAGAGAAATATCGGGTGCAACTTCTCTTTATTTCTGACAGTAATTACATCTAGATGAGAGAGCTATTCTGATCTCTTCATAAGTGTCTAATAACTTCTAATTCTTCTCTATTCTCATGCTCTACATTCTCTCATCTCTTATCTCGACATTTTCCAAGTATATATATATACAAAAGATTTACAAGCTTATGACTAATCAAAGACATAAGTGATCTGACTCTCAATTAATGTATATATATGTACAATTCTTTATCTTCTGAATATGAACTTCTTCCATGCTTCATAAGTTGGTCTTTTCTTCAGTCCTTGACTTCCAAAGCTTCAATTGTTGATTGCACTGCACCAACTAGTACCTGCAAGTAATCTCCGTTTTTATACTTGCATTCCACAAGTAATCACTGAACTCATTAGAGAAATACTCTCCCCCTCCATCTCACCTCAGTCTCTTCAACTTATGACCTGTAATTCTCTCTGCATACACATGATAATGTTTGAATGTATTGAATACCTCTGACTTATCTTTGATCACATAGATAGTGATCCATCTGGTAGCATCATCAACATAAATCACATAATACCTTGAACCATTGATACTGAAATCCTTTGATGGTCGCCACACATCTATGTGTACGAATTCAAGCTTCTCTCAATACATAAAACCATGCTTGGAATAAGATTGCTTATGAGCCTTACCTAATTGACATGCTTCACATCTGTATGTCATATGTTGACCCACAACATTAGGCAATCCAAGCACTGAACCATTATTAACCATATCTTTGATACCTCTTTCATTGAAATGTCCAAGCCTCTTGTGCCAAAGATCTAACTCAGAGATCTTATGTCCTCTATAAGTGAACAAGGCATGACCAACATTACCTTGGATCTTCAATGTGAAAAATCTTCCTTCTTTCTTCCCTGAAACAATTTGTTTATACCCATTGCTTGGGTCTTCCACAAACACTCCTTCATTAGTGAACCTAACTTCATAACCTTTTTCAACAATTTGTCCTACACTTATCAGATTCTTAGGAATTGTAGGAACATAGAAAACCTTACTCAAGAGAGTACTACCATCGTTGGCCTTCACTGATCCAATTGACTTCACATTGTGCTTTGTATTGTCACGTGTTTGAAAAACATGATTAGTTATCTTATTCTCCAAATCAGTCATCAAGGCTATGTTGCCACTCAGGTGATTGCTACACCCTGAGTCAATATAGAAGACTTTTTGGTCTTCACTTTGCTTCTCACAAGTTGCATTCATTATTAATGTTGAATCCTCCTTCTGATCTAAAGCATAATTGTAGTAGGTATTGTTGTATTGTTGACTTTGGAATCCTCTACCTGCATTTCTTCCAAAGTAACCTCTACTACCTCTACCTCTAAAATTACCTCTTTGATTTCTGCCACCTCTTCCTCTTGAATTAAAGTTCTGATTATATCCACCATTACTCTGAGTATTATGCCAACAATCATTAGCTAAGTGATTTGTCTTACCCCAAATCCAACAAGCTTTGACCCCATCTTTATTACTCCTGCCTCTTCCTCTACGTTTGCCACCTCCTCTTCCTCTTAGGAAGTTAGCTTGGCTAGTTGTACCTTCATCTTCATTTAATTGTTGCTTCCCTTTGATATTCTTCTTCTTATCCTTTGAATACATTGCATGCCCTGCACTTTTATCACTTTCACCTTTGACATCCTGCTCAAAGGTTAACATATGTCCTAGCAGCTGATTTAAATCAGGAGTAAAATGATCTAGTGATAATTCAGTGGACAAAATGAATGGCTTCCATTTGTCATCACCTCTCAAAGTTGTGAGGATTTGCCTTACCAATTTATCCTCCTCAATGTCTTCATCAACAGCTCCTAATGCATCTGCAATGTCCTTCATTCTTGTTACATAGTCGAAGATAGATTGAGAGGCCTTCTTCTTGAAAGTGGTAAATTCTGCCCACAAGGATGCCTTCCTAGACTTTGTGGTGTTTTGGAAATGCTCTTCCAAAGCATTCCATATATCACTTGCACTTTCAAGACCTCTAATGTGAGGTAGCAAGTAGTCATTAACTACCATGTAGATAATGCTCTTGGCTTGAGCATCTTTCTTCATCCAAGTCTTCAAATCTGATAATTCCTCCCTAGTTGGAACACAAGGATCTCTGAATTGAGTCTTTTCTTCTTCACCTGTGATATAACTTATCAAGTCTTTGCTCATAAGATGAGCTTCCATCCTCATTGACCATGCTGGATTGTTCTCTCTATCCAACTTCTCTATCTAAAGAGAATGTCCCATTCTTTCTTCTCATGTGTATTGAATTCTTCAAACTTTATGAGTAATAGATGTACCTTTACTTTGAATGATAGTCCTTTTGTCTTCCTTGATGTCGTATGGCCTCCTTCTCAAAATTTTCTTTTAAGCTTTCACCTTTTGAACCTTCAAGTATTGATTTCTTTATAGCTGCAGTACTCGGGTCCTCCTTTCTTCAATTTTGATGCTTCCTGCTCTGATACCACTGATGGAGAGTGTTAATCTCCAAATGAACAACCTACTCTTGAATTTAGACCACCTCTATATCAAGAGTAAGTCAAAACCTTCACCAATTTATAGGATTAATGATCAATTATCAAAATTTTGATCAACCTGTGAAAAAGGTGATTACACATAAAGTCTGCTGCACATAACGCTCTCATTAACTTATCAATTTTGTAAAGTTTTTTATGAAACTTTGGGACAAGGTGTCACCTATAGTTTGTGCACCTTCTCTAAGCTGAATCACTCCAAAAGATTCAGTAGATCTTGAGAAATGATCTCAACAAGTTACCTATGTCTAAAACTGCTCTTCTCAAAAGTCGATTTAGACACCTGTAACTTCTAACACTTGGTTCTCTCAATCTAGAACACGTTTACACAAATGCTTTTAGCCACAAGTAGCTTACCTTCTAACTTAAAGATTGACTACTTGCTTGCTCAAAACTTTACACTGTGGAAGGAGAACTGACCAAAACATTTCTTCGCATATGAATGTTCCTACTCATAATTCTCACAACCTCTCTACAATTAGGCTCTCAAAATTTGACCATAGACTCATCAACTCTGTACTTAGATGTCTACAAAAGGATTCTTGAAATGATCAAGCACAGAAGGAGAATGCACAAAACATCGGGCACAATATTTTTCCATTTCTGAGAAATTTACATCTCAGTGATGAGAGAGATTCTACTCACTTCTAAACATGTCTAATGACATCTAATTCTCCTCAAATTTTTTTCTCACATAATCTCTCCTTATTTGCCCCGACATTTTTCATAGTATATATAGGCAAATATTTACAAGCTCATGACTATACAAAAGTATAAGTGAACTATCTCTCAATTAATGTACATATGTGTACATCTCTTTGAACTTCTGAATATGCACTACTTCCATGCTTCATAACTTGAACTTTCCTTCAGTCCTTGACTTCCAAACCTTCATTAAACTTCAATTGTTGATTGCCCTGCACCAACAATAGATATATAGATAGATAAATAGATAGATAGATAGATAGATAGATAGATAGATAGATAGATAGATAGATAGATAGATAGATAGATAGATAGATAGATAGATAGATAGATAGATAGATAGATAGATAGATAGATAGATATATAGATAGATAGATATATAGATAGATAGATAGATAGATAGATAGATAGATAGATAGATAGATAGATAGATAGATAGATAGATAAATTGATAGATAGATATAAAGATAGATAGGTAGATAGATAGATAGATAGATAGATAGATAGATAGATAGATAGATAGATAGATAGATAGATAGATAGATAGATAAAAAGATAGATAGATAGATAGATAGATAGATAGATAGATAGATAGATAGATAGATAGATAGATAGATAGATAGATAGATAGATAGATAGATAGATAGATAGATAGATAGATAGACAGATAGACAGATAGACAGATAGACAGATAGACAGATAGACATATAGACAGACAGACAGATAGATAGATAGATAGATAGATAGATAGATAGATAGATAGATAGATAGATAGATAGATAGATAGATAGATAGATAGATAGATAGATAGATAGATAGATAGATAGATAGATAGATAGATAGATAGATAGATAGATAGATAGATAGATAGATAGATAGATAGATAGATAGATAGATAGATAGATAGATAGATAGATAGATAGATAGATAGATAGATGGATGGATAGCTAGAGAAATAGATAGATAGATAGATAGATAGATAGATAGATAGATAGATAGATAGATAGATAGATAGATAGATAGATAGATAGATAGATAGATAGATAGATAGATAGATAGATAGATAGATAGATAGATAGATAGATAGATAGATAGATAGACAGACAGATAGATAGATAGATAGATAGACAGATAGACAGACAGATAGATAGATAGATAGATAGATAGATAGATAGATAGATAGATAGATAGATAGATAGATAGATAGATAGATAGATAGATAGATAGATAGATAGATAGATAGATAGATAGATAGATAGATAGATAGATAGATAGATAGATAGATAGATAGATAGATAGATAGATAGATAGATAGATAGATAGATAGATAGATAGATAGATAGATAGATAGATAGATAGATAGATAGATAGATAGATAGATAGATAGGTAGGTAGGTAGATAGATAGATAGATAGATAAATTGATAGATAGATAGAAAGATAGATATTTAGATAGATAGACATGTTGGAACAAAACAATCCCAAATTGATGATTACAAAGAGCTTGAAGCAAGTCAATGGTCAGATTGAAGTGAAAGAGATCATTTGAGAAAGTGAAGATATTTCTGAATGGTAGCTTGTATACATATGTACACTACAGATGGAAATCCTTGTACTATGAGTATAGGTAATCCTTAGGATGATAAGGAGTAATGTAATAGACGTGGGATAAGTCTAGAAACATATGTATATAAGTCAATGATGTAAAGAAATAAATGAGAGAGTCATTAGAAGCCAAGTGTCAATAAGGTAGATGGGTAGAGAGTCGTCTTCAGAAATTAGCGACGAGTATTTCTCTGATTTCTCTCAGCCGGATCATGTGGACCAGGAAATATTTTGTATGCATCTAATCTATAAGCTAATGAAGCTATGTTCAAAGTTTGATGGCCTAATTCTTTTCATGCTGTGAGTATCAACAATAGGAACATGTGTATGTAAAGTCTATAGGTAGATCTCTTAGAGTAGCGCACTTTTTCATGTCAATGTTTTTCTTGGATCTCAGTGCACAATGTAAATTTTTTGATCAGTGACCATTCAAAATCTTAGTGAGAAGGTAAGGAAGCTATGGCTAAAAGCATTTAACAAAACGGGATCTGTGCTGTGAGAAATCAACCTTAGAAGTTAGCTATATCAAAGTCGCTTGTTCAGGAAGAGTTTCTAACATACTTTTGATCTTAAGGATCAAATTAAAGTTTTAATTATTCTTTTGAAGAACTAATGGTTTATATGATTGCACAAAGGTAGAATGGAGATATGTGCTTCATTAGTTTGAAGAAATCTGAAGATATGTGCAGGTAATGAAGTCAATGTTTGAAGCAGGATTCTTGAAGAAGAAAGATTTCCACTCAGAGAAGTGATAGTGGAAGATTTGGTAAATGAAGGTAACATTTGTGTAAAGTTTGGTCCATAACTGATATAGAGGTGTTCTTAAAATAAGTATAGATCAAACCTTTGGAGATTTAGAGGTCTCCAATAGTGGTATCAGAGCTGAAGTTGCAATACAAGTTAAGTAAAGGCATTCGAAGTCCCGATTGTTGCAGATATTGAAGTTCCTTCTAATTGAAGGTCGATAAGGTCAAATTCTTGAAGATAACCTGAAGAAGTACAAAGCATGAGTTCAAAGGATCAAGAGGGTTTAAAGTTTCATATCAAAGTTACACTATATTATCATAAATCCTAGTAATTGCAGACATAGAAGGTCAAAGATGGGAGAAAGCTTGTAGATTGATAAGCTAGATAGGGAGAACTATCCAGGATGGAGGCACACCTCATGAGCAAAGATTTGATGGCATTCATTATATGAGAAGAAGAAAAGCTTGAGTTTGAAGATCCTAGTGTTCCAACTAGGGAAGAACTTGCATATTTGAAGAATTGGATGAGAAAGGATGCTCATGCTAGGAGCATCATTTACATGGTTGTAAATGATTATCTTCTACCTCACATTAGAGGATTAGAAAGTGGAACAGATGTGTGAAATGCTTTGGAAGAGCATTTCCAAAACACAACCAAGTCAAGGAAGTCCTCATTATGCACAGAGTTCACAACTTTCAAGAAGAAGAGCTCACAATCAATTTTTGATTATGTGGCAAGGATGAAGGATATTGCAGATAGCTTGGGAGCAGTAGATGAAGAAATTGAAGAGGATAAGTTGGTAAGGCAAATACTTACAGGTCTAAGAGGAGATGAGAAGTGGAAGCCTTTCATATTGTCCATAGAATTTTCATTAGATCATTTTACTTCAGATCTTAATCAATTGCTAGGACACATGCTAACTTTTGAGCAGGACATTAAGGGAGACAATGATAGGAGTGCAAGTCAAGCTATGTACTCCAAGGACAAGAAAAAGAATGGCAAAGGGAAGCAGTCAATTGATGATGAAGGAACTTCAAGTCAAGCTAATTTCACAAAAGGAAAGATGAACTTCAGAGTAAAGGAAGAGGAGGTAAGAACAAAGACAATACTAAAGCTTGTTGGATTTGTGGTAGAACAAATCCAAATGATTGTTGTTATAACAATCAAAATGGTGGAAATAATAACCAGAGCTTCAATCAAAAATGTAGAGGAGGCAGAAACCAAAGAGGCAATTTCAGAGGAAGAGGTGGTAGGACATCATATGCTAGAGGAGGTGCAAGAAGTTTTCAATCTCAGTCCTACAACAAAAATTATTATAATTATGCATCAGATCAAAAATATGACATGACTCTCATCTTGAATGCAACTCATGAAGCAGCATGAGAAGATCAAAGGGTGTTCTATATTGACTCAGGATGTAGCAATCATCTGAGTGGAAATATATCATTGATGACTGATATGGAAGCAAAGGTGAATGGACATACAATTCAAACAGGAGATAACACCAAGCATAAAGTCGAGAGCATTGGATCAGTGAAGACAAAGAGTGGAAGCACACTCTTGAGCAAGGTACTTTATGTTCCTACTATTCCTAAAAACTTGATAGGTGTAGAACAAATTGTGGAGAAGGGATATGAAGTCAGATTCACAAATGATGGTGTTTATGTGCAAGAATCAAGTCAGGGATATAGAAATATCATTGCAGGTAAAAAGGAAGGAAGGTTGTTTACTCTCAAGGTCCAAGCTAATGTGGGACATGCATTATTTACTTATGTAAGTCAAAAGGTGTCTGACTTAGACCTATGGCATAAAAGGCTAGGTCATTTCAATGAGAGAGCCATAAAGGAAATGTCAAAGAATGATGTGGTGCTTGGATTGCCAACTGTTGAAGGTCAACACATGGTGTACAAGTGTGAAGCTTGTCAATTAGGTAAAGCACACAAAAGTTCATACAATAAATCAGGGTACAAGCATTCAAATATGCTTGAGTTAGTTCATACAAATGTGTGGGGTCCTTCAAGGTACTATAGCATAAATGGATCCAGATATTATGTGTTGTTTGTTGATGATGCAATCAGATGGATTACTTTATATGTAATCAAGGATAAGTCATTGATGGATAGTGTTAATCTCCAAAAGAACAACCTACTCTTGAAATTAGAACACCTCTATATAAAGAGTAAGTCAAAACCTTCACCAATTTGGAGGATCAATACTCAATTATAAGGATTTTGGAAAATCTGTGAAGATGATGACTCTACAGAAAGTCTGCTGCACTTATCTTTCTCATTGACCTATCAAATGTGTAAAGTTTTTGATAAAAATTTGCACAAGATGTCGTCTAAAGATTGTGCACCTCCTCCAAGTTGAATTACTCCAAAAGATTCAGTATAACTTGAGAAATGAGCTCAACAAGTTACCTATGTCCAAAACTGTCTCTTTGTAGAGTCGACTTTGACACCTGTAACTTCTAAGACATGGTTCTCCAAGACTAGAACCCGTTTAAGCAAATGCTTTTAGCGACAAGTAGCTTACCCTCAACTTAAATATTAGGAGCTTACTTGCTTAAAACTTTAAACTGTGGAAGGAGAACTGATCAAATCATTGACTTCAAATTTTGCGCCTGTTTCAAAAACCAGTGAATACTTCTTCACATATGAATGTTCCTACACATAATTCTCACAGCCTGATCACAATTAGGCTTTCAAACTTTAACCATAGACTCATTAACTATAGACTTAGAAGTCTACAAAAGGATTCTTGAAATGATTAAGCACAGATGGAGAATGCACAGAAATATCCGGTGCAAGTTCTCTTTATTTCTGACAGAAATTACATCTGGATGAGAGAGCTATTCTGATCTCTTCATAAGTGTCTAATAACATTTTCCAAGTATATATATATATATACAAAAAATTTACAAGCTTATGATAATCAAAGACATAAGTGATCTGACTCTCAATTAATGTATATATGTGTACAATTCTTTATCTTCTGAATATGAACTTCTTCCATGCTTCATAAGTTGGTCTTTTCTTCAGTCCTTGACTTCCAAAGCTTCAATTGTTGATTGCACTGCACCAACAGCTCCCCCTCAATCATCAATTGAGGTTTTCTCTATCTTCTTTATGCCTGCCATGTCTTTGAACTTCTGTAGCTTTGGTCCATCCAAGCTTTTGGTAAGCATATCAGCTATCTGATCTTTAGTTGAAGTATGTATGACTTCAATCTCTTTGTCCATCACCTTCTCTCTTAGAAAGTGGTACTGAATCTCAATGTGTTTGGTCCTGGCATGCAAAACAGGGTTAGCAGCTAAATACAATGAACTCATGTTATCTCCATATATGATAGGTGTACTCTGTATAGTGTCAAAACTCTTCATCAGAGTCTTAACCCATATCACTTCCTTTGCAGCTTCAACCATGCCTTTGTACTCTGCTTCTGTAGATGACAGAGCAACTGTGTGTTTGTTGTCAGGATCTTGCTCACGCTCAAACAGAGGTTACGAACGCAGAAAAACACACCCAAGAATAAACGCAACAAGAGACGAGAAAGTACGCAGATTGGGTGCAATCTCCCCCCATGCACTCTGTTTCGACAGTCCACAGAGTGCATGTATTTATAGGAATTTTGATTACGTCGAAAAGAGTGGTTACAAGAGGGCGGCTTCGAAAAGTAGGCGTGAAACTAAAAGTTGATAACTTTTATAGAAAGCCATTGCTTTCAATAACAGAAACTACGGCCTACAATGACCCTTATGGTAACCATTACTTTTCTAACAATAGAACCTTCTACGCAGGTTTATTTACAAGCTAAATAATAATTATTCGGATCATTGATGTCCGCCCTTTCACGCCTTGCACGCTCCTCACAAAACTTCAGCTGCTATAGCAAAAACATCAAAAACATATTAATACATTAATAATTTAACATTTTATCAATGCCTGTTCAATAGTATACAACATGCCTCTCAGTTGACAAGCAACTGACCGCAATTGATAAAATAATTCAACACTCTAACAATTATAATGCAGTGTTCAACATATTCCATATTACTGTTACAATCCAACAATGCATTGGCCAACATATTTCATGTTACAATCCAACAATGCATTGGCTATTCGATATTTCAATCCAACAATGCATTGGCCAACATATTTCATGTTACAATCCAACAATGCATTGGCTATTCGATATTTCAATCCAACAATGCATTGGCCAACATATTTCATGTTACAACCCAACAATGCATTGGCTATTCGATATTTCAATCCAACAATGCATTGGCTATTCGATATTTCAATCCAACAATGCATTGTTCAACATATTCCATAAGGTATAACATGCCCCTCAGTTGAACAAACAACTGACCTCAGTTGATAAAATAATAAACATGGATGGCCAGTCACATGTTTCATCACTGAATAAAGAAAATAGGCATGTGCCATGTAAAAATACATGCATGGAAATGTTCATGGAGCGGTTACATTAATGTGTTTGTGTATGATATGCAGAAATTAAGTGGTCATAATGAGGTGTTAATTGTGTTTTATGTATCCATTGACATTCTTCAATAGAGTGATTTTTGTACTTAACCAAATATCGATGATATTGAGTACCTGTGCGTGTAGTAGTGACATCATGATCAATGATTTTCTCAAGGACTAAGATTTCAGATTGTTCTTCAATCAAAGGAGGGTCATCAAGAAGTGGAGCAAGTGGTAAAGTTCCTTTAACTGGTTTAAGTAAACTAATATGAAAAGAATTATGAATGGTCCAAGGGGATGGAATATCTAATCGAAATGAATTATCATTAATTTTTTCGAGAATGTGAAACGGTCCATAATAGCGTGGTGCAAGTTTAATTTTAGGATGCTGCAAAATATTTTTGAGACGTCTTTTAATTATTCGCAACCATACAAAATCATTTTCCCTGAATTATTTGGCTACTTGTTTAGTATTGATATTACGTGTATAGCGCTCTTGACTTTTCCTAATGTGCTTGTGAACATCATGAAGCATAGAAACATAATCATGAGCAATAGAGTCAGCCATCGGAATGTCGGTTTGGGTGAGGGACATGGGAGTGGGAAGCTTTTTACCAAAAACAATTTCAAAAGGTGCACGACCAGTAGTGGTGTGTGCAGTGTTATTGTAAGCAAATTGAAGCAATGGCAACTTTTCATCCCAGTTATTAGGATTATCTAATGAATAACAACGCAATAAATCAAGAATAGTACTATTTGTAGCCTCACTCTGTCCATTACTTTCAGGATGAAATGCAGAGCTAAAATCTATTTTAGAACCAAAATGTTGAAATAAGGCAACCCAAAAATGATTACAAAACCTAACATCATGATCAGATAACATTACTTTAGGAAATCCATGATGTGGAAAAATGCATTTAATGAATAATTTTGCAGCTTGAGGTGCAGTTAAAGTTTTTCTACATGGAATGAAGTATGCATATTTACTAAACCTATCAACTATTGTCCAAATCATATTATTATGTGATGAAAAGATAGGAAGACCTGTGATAAAATCCATAGAGATTTGTTCCCATGGTTCATTTGGAATAGGAAGTGGCATTAATAATCCAAATGGTTTACCATGATGACGTTTGACATGCTGACATACAATGCATTGAGAAACATAATGTGCAATGTCTTTTTCCATGTGTGGCCAAAAGAAGAAATCTTTGCAAGCAGAAATGGTGCTTTGTATGCCTCTATGACCCATGTAAGATGGTTCATGCATTTCTTTAATGACAAAATCTTTAAAAGCTTGGGTTATGCACAATCTATGTTGAAAATAGAGAAAACCATTATGAAATGTATAATGTTCATCAGATAAAGATGCATCATTGTTGAAGTCATGCCATGCACGTGAAAAATACAAATCAGATGCATAAGTGGAAACCATTTCTTGAAAAGAATGAATTTGGATGGCAGAAATATTATTCAAAACAACAAAATGCGAAGGAAAACGGCTAAGAGCATCCGCTACAACATTAGCTTTACCAGGCTGATATTATATCATGGGTTGGAAATTTTGAATGAATGATGCCCACTTAAGATGCCTATCAGAGATTAAGGGCTGACTTAATAAATGCTTAATAGCCTGTTGATCGGTTTTGAATAATACTTCAGAGCCCATAAGATAGTGTTTCCAAATTCGCAAAGCATGCACAACTGCTAACAATTCTTTATCATATGTACTATAATTCTGTTCTGAGGGTTTAAGCTTTCTACTCTCAAATGCAATGGGATGGTCATTTTGCATCAGATTAGCACCTATTCCTGAACCGCTAGCATCAGTAACAACATGAAAGGGTTGTGAGAAATCAGGTAATTGTAAAACAGGTGCATGTGAAAGTGCATGTTTAAGTTTGTCAAAGGACTGTTGTTGGGTAATTCCCCATGCAAGTTTTATTTTCTTTTTCAACAACAAAGTAAGAGGCAATGCTAAATAAGAAAAATTTCAAACAAACTTCCTATAGAAACTAGCCAACCCAAGAAAAGAACGAACATCATTGACTGATTGTGGTGTTGGCCGTTCTACTATAACTCTAATCTTTTTCGGATCCACATGCACACCTTCACTTGAAATAATATGTCCTAAATATTCTAGCTTACATTGAAAGAAGTAACTCTTTTCAGGATTAGCATATAATGTGTTCTCTCGTAACAAATGAAAAACTGTTTCAAGATGCTTTTAATGTTCACTATCATTCTTAGTGTAAACAAGTATGTCATCAAAGAATACAAGAACAAAAGCTTGGTAATCAAGAAAAATATTGTTCATCATTCGCGCAAATGTAGCAGGGGCATTAGTAAGTCGTGTCTTAGCTCAGTACTTGACTCTGACTACTGATAACTGTTCGGCGTGCGGGGACTTAGAACTCCTGGACTGGACCTGCTATAGTAACAGAGCAGTAGTCCTGTTTCGACTTATAACTAGTAGAATACTCAACTTCATTAACCGAATACTACTCAATATGCTACTTCCTCGTGACAGATAGGTATACCGAACAATAACACAACAGACAGCTATACTCGAGGTTACGCAAACTTATCGTATACCAAACTCAAGCAACAAGTTCCTACCAACAGTCGATTCGTCACAAACTTATCAATGCTTTCATTTGCGTACAGACCCTTACCGATACGAGTCCTTCCTGGGATCGGAATCCACAGTGAACGCAGACTATTGTATCGAACCTGGTCACTTAACAGAAAAATGCTAACACGCAATTAGTTCGCTTCGGCCTTACACAGTCCCTTGTTCACTAGAAGGCTGATAAACAACACTTATTCCGTGAAGAAATCCAGAATCGCATATAACTATCACCAAACAGATTCACAGCACAAGACTACCGAATAGTAACTCTGCACGACAGGGAGGATAGTAGAACAGATAGATGCGAACAGAACAGAACAGAGCTCAATCTTCTCATGGACACAGCACACACAGTCTCAAACAGTATGCTCACAACTTCCCAAAACGGGCTTAGTGGAACAGACGGAACAGAACACATACACATACAATACTACACTTGTAATTCCCAAACACCGCGGCTCGAGACTTAACCAACAACACACTACAATTCCCAACAAAAGCGGGGGCTCTTCCCAAAACTGCGGCTCTCTACCGCTTTCCTTTCATTGCTTTAAATAGAAATCTGTTTACAAGGTTTGCGCGAATCTTTCTTTACCGCGCATTAAAGCCCTCTGTCTAAGTACAATTGTCCTTGTCCGACGGCCGTCTAACACTGGCACGCACGGTGGACTCGAACCCGCAGGTTCCTACGGTTCGGATACTAGACCTTCTAAGTACATACTTCGGGCGAGCCTAAATGTTCGGGTAATTTTCTTTTTGAGAGTTTCTAACATCTGTACTAAGGTGGTGGTTTCTAGTAATTGGGCATCGGTTCTTACTTCACTAAGGGCTATGGCTTGATTTAACAAAATTTTGGCTTGCGTTTGAAGGAAAGCCTCTTGTAAGTAAAATTCGTTAGCTAATGCCGCATCGCGGGCTATCTGCATTTCGGTCAGTTTGGTTTTCAGCTCTATAATGTACTCCTTCTGGTTGCGCACTTGGTTGTCTACGCGTTCAAACTGCTGAGTTTGGAAATCGAGAGTTTTCTTGAACGCATCTCAGTCTCTGCGCGTCTTGTCAATATCCTTGAGGTATTGTCCTTCCCGTATCAGTTGGCGTTTTAGGATACTGTTAACCTCATTTGCGCATTCTTCGGCTCGTCGTAACTGTTCTTGGACTTGTTCGGTTTCTTTCTGTTGGTCCTGATTCTTCTGGATGGACTCCTGCAATTGAGTCTTTGTCTCTGCGATCAACTCTTCGAGAGAGGCGTTAATTTCTTCGTTTTCGTGGAGGGTGGTCTTCAGGGCTCGGATTTCTTCATGTGCGGCGTGTAGGAGTCGTTCTTTGGCTGCAAGTTGTTCGAGGGCTGCATCTCTTTGCTCTACTAGAGTCTGTTCTGCCGAGAATTTGGCTTGGAGTTCTGCTAACTGTGTCTGTAGCTGATGATTCTCAATCTTTATGGCTTCGATTTCTTCCTGGAGGGGGGTGATGTCAGGTTCCAGGACGTCGACCTTATATTGGTATTCTGCCTTCAGATTGTCCATGGCTTCCTTAAACTGTATGGGCAGCTGGTGTGATAAATGCATGAGGAACTGCCCCATGGAGACTAGTTCCGAAAATACGTTGGGTGGTGGTGGTGGTTGACGAGGCTGAGAGGATGTATCGGTGAGTAGGTTCTGGGAGTTTGGCGGAGAGTAGTTAGGGGAGGAAGAGGAGGATGGTGTAGGTTCAGAACCGGGTTGGCGGGATGGTTCCGGTGGGAGGTCGGGGTTGACAGGTGGGGTGGGCAGAACAGAGTCAGTCGTGGTTACCTTGGCAACTGTCTGTTGTTCGGCTTCTGTATGATTGATGGCTTCGATGAGTTCATCCAATGCTTTTGTGGCGGATTCCGGTTCGTCCTGTTGATGCTCGGATTCCTTTTCGGTGGACACTATCTCTGTGTCTGCTTGGTTTTGCTGGTCTTGTTGCTCTGTCGAAGTGTCGTTGTGTATTGAAGTGGCGGTGTCGTTGTATGTTTCTTCTTGTTTATCCTCTTCGGCGTCGTGTTTCTTTCCGACGGATCCTTGGACTTCGCTTTCGGAAGAGCTGATCCGGATTCGTTTAGTGCGGAAGAGTTGATTGATCTCTTCGTCTTCTTCGTCAGATTCATCGAGCGGGTGTGCTGATTCTTCGTGCCTAAGTGCTGGGCCTGTGGGTGGGGGTTGTGCGGCGAGAATGGTTGGGAAGAGGAAGGAGATGATGTGGGGAAGGCGAGAGCGCGGAGAGGTGCCCTTCTGGAGTTGCTTTACTATAGCTACGCATTCCTTATGAATTCGTTGGAAGAAGTAAGAGGCGAAGTTGACAGGTTCGCGGGTGGCTAACTCCAGGGCGGAATAGAAGGGGCGAGAGATGTCGTAGGTTCGTTTTTGCAGGTTGAGGATTGCTACGAGGAACTGTAGGGCGGATCGTTCGGGTTCTGGGCGGCAGAGAATGGCATATTCGTTTGATGAGGAGCGGGGGAAGAGTTCGGTCATGCGAGCGATAGGGAGGCTAGGGCCATTTTCGCGGCCTTGCGGCGGGAGGCGGTAGGCTGCAGAGAAGGCTTGGAAGGTGATGACGGTTCTAGATGGGAGGGAAGGGAAGACCCACTGTCGTTCGGTGATGGGGAATTGGGCGATGGTGTGGATGATCTGCGCGGAGAAGGGATGAGCTTCCACTGAGTGCCAAGGCAACTCAGCGAAGTTAGCCAACCCTCTGCAACGCAGGTATTCGCCGACGTCTGCCGGGATACCATCACGGAACGCAGCGTAGTTGGCTAGCACTTCCATGGTGTTCACGAGCACACTTACAGGCAACATAGAGGACAGGGATAATACGTATAATCTTGAGAACACAATAGCGTTTTTGGCGCAACCGAGGGGGTTAAATAAGGAGGACACGGTGGGGGTGGGAAGGGGGGGGGGGGTGGGTATCATTGTGCGGTGCGAGAATGATACTGTTTGCATGCTGGCGTGCGTACTGGTAGGGATGGGCAGCTGGTAACATAAAGATTTGTACAGAACACGACTAAAAGGGAGAAAAAGGAGAACGCAAAAATTTATACAAAACGCGGTTCGCCACCGAATAATTTAAGGCGTACTAGTAGTGGGATAATATGGCCGTAGCTTCGACCCATTAATTACCTTGGGGAGTGGAGTTCCAGTCAACGTAGTCAACCGAAAAGTTGCCGGACCGACTTGTTCTGAAATCTTGAAAGGGCCGAACCATCGGAGTTTGAATTTTCCTGCTGCTCTATCCGATTTTGCGTTATAGAAGAGTACAAGCTGGCCTACCGAAAAGATTGGAGTCTTCAAATATCGATCGTGTGTCTTGGCTTGCCTTAGTTGTACTTCGCGCATAGTTAAAAAATTGAGCCATCGGTGCTCATCAAGTTCTCTGAGTGCGTCCATTCGTGCTGTCAGCGAATATTCCGGTAGCATCTTCTGAGTGATTGCTACACGCAGACTTGGGATGACTATTTCCATGGGTGCTATTGCTTCTAAGCCATAAGCTAGTTTGAAAGGTGTCAAGCCTGTTGTTACCTTATATGTAGTCCGGTATGCCCATAATACTGCAGGTAGTAGTTGATCCCATCTTTCCGGTGCTTCCATGATCAATTTCTGGAGGATATTCAATAGTGATTTGTTTGTACTTTCGGCCAATCCATTGGCACGTGGATAATAAGGAGAGCTAAATTTATGTGTGACCTGGAATGATTGTGTAAGGGCCTTCATTAGATTGTTTACAAAGTGAGTGCCTTGATCTGAGACAATTTCCAGGGGTAAGCCAAATTGTGGGAAGACATCCGTGAGTAGGCATTTTGCTACCGTAACCGCTGTAGCGGACCGTAAAGCCCACGCTTCTGCCCACCTAGTTGCGTAGTCTGTGCAAGTCAGTATGTATCGATTGTTACTGGATACGGCTGGAGGTGTAATAGGCCCGATAAAATCTAGAGCCCATTTCTAGAAAGGTTCTAATGGTAAGATGGGTTGCAGAGGAAAAAGATGTCGTTGTAAAGGCTGACCAGTTCTTTGACAAGTATCACATTGTTTAACAAACTGTGCGACATCTCTGTACATCGTTGGCCACTAGAGACCTCCTTGCAAAATTTTCCGGTGAGTTAAGTCTACTGCAAAATGGCCACCAGAAGGAATTGAGTGCGCCAAAGTGATAACTGAATTAACCTCATGAGGTGGAATACAGCGAAGTAAGATTCCGGTATGATCTGCATAATATAGTTCTCCTGCTACTAGCCGGAATCGGCGGCTAAAGACTGCCAATTTCCTTCGAACTGCCTTGGTCGTCTCAGATGGGAAGCATCCTTCGGTGAGAAAAGTTAGAATCTGATCATAGTATGTAGATGGTGCTTGTGGGTTGGCCGTCTCATCGGATAGTGGTTCAGCATTATAAATCGCAGGAGTCGTGTCATCTATGCCTACCGGAGCTTCACCGGAATCCAGGCGAGATAAGAAATCTGCTAGGGCATGTGCTTTTCCGGGTCGGTGAATGACGTCATAGTCGAATTCTTGTAAAAGTAGCACCCATCGTGCTAATCGTCCACCTAAATGCTGCTGTCTTACTAGATAAACAAGGGCAGCATGGTCCACATGAAAGGTAAACTTCCGGCCTAGTAGATAATGTCTGAACTTTTTGATTGAGTAAATCAATCCTAGACATTCTCTTTCAGTAGTTGAATAGTTCTTTTCTGCCGGTGCAAGCCTTCTACTGGCGTAATAAACAGGGCGAAACCACTTATCTGTTTGCTGCATCAGAATACTGCCAATTGCAATATCTGAAGCGTCGACAAAAACATGGAACGGATTGTCCCAGTCCGGTGGTTGTAAAATTGGGGCTTGCGTCAGGAGATACTTGAGCCGATCAAATGTAGTTTGGCATTCTTCAGTCCATTCAAACTGTCGGGGAGTTTTTGTGATTAGCCTATTTAGTGGTACTGCTAGGTGAGCAAGCCACCGTAAGTGTCTGCCATGCCACCGTATTTGACCCATAAAACGCATTACTTCTTTTGGAGTTGCGGGTACCGGGGCTTCTAAAATTTCCGAAATCTTATCTGGGTCTACTCTGATACCTTGAGCAGATACAATATGACCAAGTAGTTTGCCACACGAAACCGCAAACACGGATTTGTTTGGGTTAAGACAGAGTCTATATTCTCTACACTTCTGGAAACAACATCGTAAATGACTTAAATGTGCTATCATCTTCCCAAAGATTGAGAAGTCGTCAAGATATACTTGCATGAATGAAGTGAGATAAGGAGAAAATATCTCCTGCATACATCTTTGAAATGTGCTTGGTGCATTTCTTAATCCGAACCACATTACGGTGCAGGCGAAGACACCCCAATTGGTAATGAAAGCAGTTTTTGGTATATCTTCTTCAACCATTCTAACCTGATTGTAACCGCTGTAGCCGTCTAAGAATGAATATATTTCATGACCTACGACCCTATCAAGCATGGTATCCAAAAAAGGGATCGGGAACGGGTCTGGTACTGTGGCTGCGTTTAATTTCCGATAATCCACACAGATTCGTAATTGCTTGTTTTTCTTTGGTACAATCACAATTGGCGAGATCCATTCAGCATGCTCTACTGGTACGATGAATCCTACCTTTAGTAATCTGTCAAGTTCGGCTTTTACCTGAGATGCATAATTGGTCCTTGTAATCCCATGCAAAGACGTCTGAAAATTCGCGAAGAAGCTGAATCAAATTAGCCTGAAAGATTTCTGGTAAGTTTTGCCTTATTTTTACAGGTCGAGGATGGTCCTTGTCTCCTAGATTGTACGTGACCAGCTGGTCTTCAGGGACATAAAATTGTTGCGGGTTCTCTGTATCCTCTGTTGGCTTGAATAGTGGTTGTAATTCAATATCTTCTTGGTCAGACTTTTCGGTGATAGCTACTACTGCACAAACTGAAGTGTTCCAGTTATCGATGACCGGCTGCAGATCAACAGTTCCTAGAGACATTAAATCGGCGTTACTCTTCAGAAATTGCTCTTCTTCATCATCTGATAGTCCATCTAACATATGAACTGGTTCCGCCAAATATGGTCTGGCGTGCAGTTCGCAAGGTTGTATAGCATCTAATTTTACTACATATCTACGATTGGCATCCTTGAATGTGAGCTCTTGCGCAGACCAGTCCTGTATTACCTTTGCATGTTTTAGCCAAGGTCGGCCAAAAAGAAGGTTGTAATCCAAAGTGGATTCCGACAGATCTAGTATGACAAAATTCATTTTGAAGGTTGTACCTTGTAAAGTAATGGGTATATTTCGCACAAGTCCTACAGGGTGGACTCTAGATTGGTCTGCCATTCTGACAAAAAATTGAACTGGTTCGATTTCGGTCCATCCTAACCTATTGCATAAGGCTGTAGTTGCGATGTTGACACCAGAGCCTCCATCAATCAATACCTGTGTAATCTTATGATTCTTATACCATACTGTAATTAAGGGGACTGAATGATCAACCGTAGAATCAGGTTCTGGTTGAACTACTGTTGTCACCGGAATACAAGACGGTACCGGACTGAACTGTTGCTGGAACTGTTGTCGAACACCAGGTACTAATACCAGTAGTTGGCCGAGAGGCAGAGTGATAGATGCCTTGGATAAAATTTCCCAGGCCTGCTGAGACTGGTTATCCTGCTCCTTTGAACTTGAGGTCTCTGCTGTTGCTGAAGTATTTGCTGTTATGTCTACTGCTGATGGTTGTTCTGCTGCTGCTTCCTCTTGTTGTGTTCCTTCCTTTGTCGCCGAGGTCTGAGTCACCGGAATGGGTTCTGGGAACACTGGTGGTTCTGAGGCGGTCCAGTGACTAGCCTTGTTATACATCCTATGTTGTTCTCGTATCCCTGGTTCAAATACTTCTGCTGCTGGTTGCAGCTGTTTACCTGATCGGGTCTGGACTGTAGCAGTTTGCGTGTCCACCGGTGTAATTTGTACCATGTTGGCCATTGGGTTTTGCCGCTCCTTCTTCCTTTGATCATACTCAGCTACGTCTTTGCAATATCTTCTAATGTGTCCGAATTCACCACAAAAATGACAGCGTGGCGGTGGTAAATTGGGATTTTCCGGTGGTGGTTCGTTCTGCCAGCGGTTTGCATTATAGTTATTGTTCCTCTGTCCTCGGTAGTTTTGATATCCCTGTGGTTGATTGTTTCTCAGTTGCGGAGGTACATAGTGATTCGCTGCCTGTCCATGTTCTTGAATAACAGCATTGACTGTTGCTGTTCCCTGTATTCTGGCATTGTAGACACAATTTCCGGTGGAGTGTCCGGCAGTGTTGCAGATAGTGCAGAATGTTTGATTTAGCGCACAGTTAGCACTAGTATGACCTGAATTTTTGCACATGGTGCAGTATACTTGCCTGGTTATATCTTCAGTCATATTTTTGTTTGTCCTTAACCATTCCAAATCTTCGAAAAATCCACCAACCTTGGATTCCAACTGTAGAGCCATTGCAATGACTGCATCCAGTGTCATTGCTCCAACACATCTGATAATCATGATCTGCTTCAATTGTGGGGTTAGTCCATTGATAAACCATTGGGAGATGACATCGTCAGGTAGATTAGCATGTGCCTGTGGTATCTGCCGTAAATGTGTTCTGAAGAGAGTAGCGTATTCCTGGACAGTCTGATTTGCCTTCTGTCGGTTGTTCTGTAGATACTCAAAGATTTCAGCAGGATTCTTCTTTAGTCTGAATCGTTGTGGAAAGGCATCTCGTACTGCATCATAGGTACCGAAATGATTAATGTCGTATTCCGTAAGCCATCTAGCCGCTTCATTGACCAGAGTAGATTGAAAAACAATGGCTTTGTATGCCTCATCCGGTGGATGGTTAAGAACTGCATAACTTATCTCAAAAGTTCGTACATGAGCGTCTGGGTCATCTCCTGGGAATCCACCGAATTTTGTGTAGGTTACTCCTGTTGGAGGCGGCCTTGGTTGACCTAACTGTTGTTGTTGTTGTTGTCCGTTCATCGTGGGTGTCTCCAGTCCTTCTTCTGTATCTTGAGGTTGATTAGTTGATCTATCAGAATCTCGATCGCCGGATGGCGTGCCTTCCGGTGTGTTGTTTTTGCACAGGATACTTCGGACCTCAGCTTCGAATAGGTCTCCTTCTTTCTGGATGTCTAATATCCGAAATCTTTCTTCCAGACATGCGGGTCTGGCTGAGGATTCTGCAAAAAATGCTAATCCTTGACCGCCAGTTGGTGTTTCTACCGCGGAATATCACCGGAATGAGCTGACAGTCTACCAGACTGTAGCGTTTTTTCGCTTTTACTGATTTCTTTTCCTAGAGTTTGTCTAAGCTCCAACGGCGTCTTGGTAGATTCTGGAATTACTGTACTTTGGTTAGGCTGGGTCGAGATGACACCAGAATGTACCAAAGGCGTTGATCGTTCCACCGGAATATGACCGGAATTAATTCTAACGTCCTTAACTTGCTTGACCACTGGGTCAGGCTGCGTTATACCTTCTTCTCCTAGGGTTGTTTTTAGTACTTTTCTTGTTCCAGTTGTATGGTTCCTAGGATACGTTTCGCCAGACCGAGTAACCGGCATGTATCATTGCCCAGTGATACTATCTGAGCAGTTTGCAATAATCTGGGTCTGTTGCTACTGTCAATAAATCAAATGTTACTGGATGTTTGCTTCTTACAAACCGCTAGCACTCTAATGCCACTTTCTCACAAGTAACTCATAATCAAATGCTACTTTACCGCAGAGACTGGTAAACAGTTGCCACTTTCCCACAGACGGCGCCAAATGTTAAACTGATTATGGGTTAAGCGTTACTTTACTTCCTGTTCAATGCTTCTCGTTCAATTGGTTCCAAATCTTCTAACCGCGATCGTTCTCTTAGCCACGTGGGTTCTTGGGAGTGGTAGGGGTCTGTTAGATAGAGGCCCTGTACTATTTTCCCAACTTCTCACACAATCATAAATACTCTATCGTGTCTTAGCTCAGTACTTGACTCTGACTACTGATAACTGTTCGGCGTGCGGGGACTTAGAACTCCTGGACTGGACCTGCTATAGTAACAGAGCAGTAGTCCTGTTTCGACTTATAACTAGTAGAATACTCAACTTCATTAACCGAATACTACTCAATATGCTACTTCCTCGTGACAGATAGGTATACCGAACAATAACACAACAGACAGCTATACTCGAGGTTACGCAAACTTATCGTATACCAAACTCAAGCAACAAGTTCCTACCAACAGTCGATTCGTCACAAACTTATCAATGCTTTCATTCGCGTACAGACCCTTACCGATACGAGTCCTTCCTGGGATCGGAATCCACAGTGAACGCAGACTATTGTATCGAACCTGGTCACTTAACAGAAAAATGCTAACACGCAATTAGTTCGCTTCGGCCTTACACAGTCCCTTGTTCACTAGAAGGCTGATAAACAACACTTATTCCGTGAAGAAATCCAGAATCGCATATAACTATCACCAAACAGATTCACAGCACAAGACTACCGAATAGTAACTCTGCACGACAGGGAGGATAGTAGAACAGATAGATGCGAACAGAACAGAACAGAGCTCAATCTTCTCATGGACACAGCACACACAGTCTCAAACAGTATGCTCACAACTTCCCAAAACGGGCTTAGTGGAACAGACGGAACAGAACACATACACATACAATACTACACTTGTAATTCCCAAACACCGCGGCTCGAGACTTAACCAACAACACACTACAATTCCCAACAAAAGCGGGGGCTCTTCCCAAAACTGCGGCTCTCTACCGCTTTCCTTTCATTGCTTTAAATAGAAATCTGTTTACAAGGTTTGCACGAATCTTTCTTTATCGCGCATTAAAGCCCTCTGTCTAAGTACAATTGTCCTTGTCCGGCGGCCGTCTAACAGGGGTAGTTCAGAGGGATATTCAGGCATAAAACAATCCTTATAAGTACTCATGAAAGTTTTATATGCATCTGAAAGTGTATGAGTATAATCATTGATGACATTGACAAAAACAATGCATGAGTTGAATCCTTTCCTAAATGCACGCTTTACTTGAGTGTGACTAATCAATGGAAATGGCTGGAAATCATGCAGTGCAGACAAAGTAGTGATTTGACCTTTGAAAGCAAACTTAAAGGTATGAGTATGGTAGTCAATACGTGGATTATAATGGTGACGAAAAGGCATACGAAGTATAACATCATAAGATTGCAAAGGTGCAATTAAAAATGTTCGTGAATCAACATAAGGGCCTATGCTAATCGTAACATCTTGCACTTCTCGTGTTACATTATAACGACTACCTTGAAATGCAGCTTTCACTTTATACAAAGAAGGAAACGTTTGTAATTTAAGTTCTTGTACTAATAAATGTGAAATGAAGTCATGTGAACTACCATCGTCATGTAGAATTTTAACTAGTTTGTTATTTATTGTACCCTGCATGCAAAGAAGAGAGTGTAGAGAGATATCGTTACCCAAGGTACTTAAATCCTTCTCCAGTGATTCCTCTGTCCAAACAGGAGGAATTTCTTCATTATAGACCTCCATGTTATGCAATCGAGCTGTAGCCGGTTTCATATGAAGAGGTTGCAATCTGCACCTTATTTTTGTATGTCCAAGTTTACCACAATTCCAGCAAGTGATTCATGGTCGCTTCTATTGGGCATTCACTGCTGAAGTTGGAAGGGTAGGTGGTTTGGTTGGTTGGAAAGATGAAGCAACGGATGGAGTTAAATAATTGGATTGTGGAGGACGAGGAAAACTAGGGTAAGATGGGGCATTAAAATTACGCTTCATAGGAAATGAAGGTTTAACAGGAAATGGTCGTGGACGTGGTTGTTGTAGACGAAGTGACTTGGTTATGGACTGGAATTCTTTTTCAGCATCATAAGCAAAAGATATAGCCTCGTTGAGGGTTGTAGGTCGTAGGGTGTGAAGCTTAGCTTGGATACCCACTTCCAAACCATCTTCGTATTTTTGCTGCAAGATATCCTCTGATACATCTTCAAGCATTCGTACAAGTAGTAAATTTTGCCAGAACCACTCTGTGTAGGTAGTAACCGTATCACCCTCCTTCCATGTAAGGGTCGTCCATGCACGTCGAACATGCAAATGGTATTGAGGAGGAAGAAATGAATCCTTCACGTTTTCTTGAAAAGCCTTCCAAGTTGTTGGACGCTCCGTACTGTGTCGCAGGACATTCCACCAGAGTTGAGCTTTACCTACTAAATAGTTAGTGGCAAATTTAACTTTTTCACTTTCAGCATACATTTCATCGGTATAAAAATCATCAAACTGCAACAACCAAGAAAGTACTAAAGGCCCATCCTTTCGGCCATCAAATCGTAGAAACTGGTAGTTCCTATTACCAATCTTTGAATGAGTAACATCAGATTGGGCAGACACAATAGCTTTTACTACTCTCGTAAGGTTATCTTCCTCAGCTTGCATCCTTTGGAGGATTTCTTCACGTTGTCGGATCTCGTTCTGAGCTCCTTGAAGCTCATGCCGCAAGAGCTCTAGTTGTTGTTCAAGTGTTGCTGCAGGTAAGGGTGAATTACTGTAATCCTCCATGGTGCTCTTGGACCCTTGCTCTCAACCTTGGTGTATTGAACCTTTTTGTTTGCAACCTTGGTGTCTCGATCCCGTGTTCTCAACCTTGCTTGGTATCTTGAACACTCAATCAAGTGCCACCCAAGGATTTTGAAGGAATTAACACTTCCAAATTAGCTCATTGGAAAGTTCGTTCCGAGAGCTTTCCAACGGTATATTACACGCCTCAATCCGACCTACGGAGTGAGAGATACACTTGATTCTTTGTTGGGTCCATCCTTGAAATCGTCGCGAGCGCCTTCCATAAATAAGAAAGAGAGAGAACTTGAGTACAACTCCAAGAGATGGTGGAGTGGTCAAAGTACTTCCCTTGAAAGTAGGAGGTTGTGGGTTCAAATCCTCCTACCTTAGGGACTCTAAACCTCTCTATTACCACTCAAAAATTAAAATTGTCTCGCGCGTAGCCAACGGTCACCAAGGGAGCCTTGGGTGCCAATGTTGCCAATGTATTGCCTAAGTTATTGCCTAAGTTCTTTGCCTAAGTTATTGCCTAAGTTCTTTGCCGAAGGAGAAGACGTAGGTGAAAACGTAGGTTCTGGTTCTGGATCAGAATCAGAAACCGAAACCGAAACCGAAACCGAAGCCGAAGCCGAAGACGGAGATGGAGATGGAGATGGAGATGGAGATGGAGATGGAATTCAGAATCGCGAACAGAGAACAGAACCCTCTGTATTGACGCGTGTAGAGCTCTGATACCACTGTTGTCAGGATCTTGCTCACGCTCAAACAGAGGTTACGAACGCAAAAAAACACACCCAAGAATAAACGCAACAAGAGACGAGAAAGTACACAGATTGGGTGCAATCTCCCCCCATGCACTCTGTTTCGACAGTCCACAGAGTGCATGTATTTATAGGAATTTTGATTACGTCGAAAAGAGTGGTTACAAGAGGGCGGCTTCGAAAAGTAGGCGTGAAACTAAAAGTTGATAATTTTTACAGAAAGCCATTGCTTTCAATAACAGAAACTACGGCCTACAATGACCCTTATGCTACCCATTACTTTTCTAACAATAGAACCTTCTACGCAGGTTTATTTACAAGCTAAATAATAATTATTTGGATCATTGATGTCCACCCTTTCACGCCTTGCACGCTCCTCACGAACCTTCAGCTGCTATAGCAAAAACATCAAAAACATATTAATACATTAATAATTTAACATTTTATCAATGCTTGTTCAATAATATACAACAGTGTTGCTTCTTTGAAGACCAAGAGATTAACTTATCTTCCACATAACACATGTATCCATAGGTTGACCTTCTATCATCAAGATTACCTGCCCAATCTGCATCACTATATATTTTGATGTTTGTATCTGATGTAAAACCATAATACAAACCCTCTTTGAGTGTACCCTTAATGTACCTCAACACTCTTTGACCTACAATCCAATGTTCTTTCCTAGGACAATGCATGAATTGAGACAAAACTCCAACTGCATATGATAAATCAGGTCTAGTTAATGTAGCATAGATAAGACTACCAACCAAACTCTGATATAGCTTCATATCCTTAAATTCTTCTCCACCATGTCTGCTCAATTTGTGATTCACCTCCATTGGAGTAGGTGCTACCCTGCAATCATTCATTTTAAACTTGATTAACAAGTTCTTCAAATACCTTTCTTGAGTCACATACACTCCATGTTGAGTGTATGAAATCTCCACATTGGTGCAGACCAATCACCAATTGAAGTTTGGAAGACAAAAGATGGAGATAAGATCAAGTCTTGAAGCAAAGAAGGAGGTTACATTCACAGAATGAATGATATGTACACATATGTACATTAGTGAAGACATAGATCACTTATACTTTTGTCTAGTTATAAGTTTGTACATATTTGCCTATATATACTTTGGAAAAATGTCGGGGAAAGTGAGGAGACAATAGGAGAGTATGAGATAGTACATTTGTAAGTTGTAAGACTCATTAGAGTTCATAGGAAGAGAAGAAGTCTCTCTCACAACTCAATTCTGATTTTCTGAGGAATAGAAGAAAAAGTTGCGCCCGAAGTTTTTGTGTCTTCTCCTTCTGTGATAGATCTTCTGTGGAATGCTTTTGTACAAGTCTAAGTCTAGAGTTGATCAACCTCTGTACAAAATTTCAGCTTCCAATTGTAATCAGGTTAAGAGAATTGTGTGTAGGAACATTCATGTGTAAAGAATGTTCACAGTCTCCTGAAACAGGCGCAGATTTCGAGTTCAATGAAATGAGTAGTGCTTAGTGCACAGTGTAAAGTTTTACACATATGATAGCTCAAAATCTAAGTTGAGAGATAAGCTATCTACAGCCAAAAGGATTTGATAAAACGGGTTCGACATTGCAAGAACTAAAGCTAAGAAGTTAGGGGTGTCCAAATCGACTTCTCAGAAATGCAGATTTAGACATAGGTAACTTGTGAAGTAGATTTCTCAAGTTCTACTGAATATTTTGGAGTGATTTGACTTGGAGGAGGTGTGCAATCTTTAGGCGACACCTTGTGCAAAGTTTCATAAAAAACTTTACACATTTACTCAGTCAATGAGAAAGATATATGCAGCAGACTTTCTGAGTAATTTCCTTCTTCATAGTTTGTTCAAGAATTTGATATTTGGTCATTAATCCTTTAAATTGGTGAAGGTTTTGACTTACTCTTGATATAGAGGTGTTCTAAGTTCAAGAGTAGGTTGTTCTTTTGGAGATTAACACTCACCATCAGTGGTATCAGAGCAGGAAACATCAGAATCAAGGAAAGGGAGACTCCGACTACTGCAGAAATACATACTTTACATCTTGAAGGATCAAAAGGACAAAGATTGAAGAAAGCTTGAAGGAAGACACATTGAAGTTGTCAAAAGGATCAGAAGGAGTAATATTCGAAGTCAAGGTACATTTATTCCTCATAAAGTTTAAAGATCTGTTAATATAGGTGAAGGAAGATGGGAGATTCTCTTCAGATAGAGAAATTGGATAGAGAGAACTATCCTGCATGGTCAATGAGGATGGAAGCTCATCTAATGAGCAAAGATTTGATAGCTTACATTACAGGAGAAGAAGAAAAGCCACAATTCAGAGATCCTAGTGTTCCAACTAGGGAAGAATTATCAGATTTGAAGAATTGGATGAAAAGAGATGCTCAAGCTAGGAGCATAATCTATATGGCAGTCAATGACTACTTGCTACCTCACATTAGAGGTCTTGAAAGTGCAAGTGAGATATGGAATGCTTTGGAGGAGCATTTCCAAAACACTACAAAGTCAAGGAAGGCATCCCTATGGGCAGAGTTTACCACTTTCAAGAAGAAGGCTTCACAATCAATATCTGATTATGTGACAAAAGATGAAGGATATTGCAGATGCATTAGGAGCAATGGATGAAGACATTGAAGAAGATAAATTGGTAAGGCAAATTCTCACAGGACTAAGAGGTGATGAGAAGTGGAAGCCTTTTATTTTATCTACAGAACTTTCATTGGATCATTTCAATCCTGATTTGAATCAATTGTTAGGACATATGCTAACTTTTGAGAATGATATCAAAGGAGATGTTGACAAGAGTGCAGGTCATGCAATGTACTCTAAAGACAAGAAGAAAACTAACAAAGGAAAGCAACAAGCAAATGAAGAAGAAGGCACAACTAGTCAAGCCAACTTCCTAAGAGGAAGAGGAGGTGGCAAAGGTAGAGGAAGAGGCAGGAGTAACAAAGATGGATCCAAAGCTTGCTGGATTTGTGGTAAGACAAATCATTTAGCTAATGATTGTTGGCATAACACTCAGAGTAATGGTGGATACAATCAGAACTATAATTCAAGAGGAAGAGGAGGCAGAAATCAAAGAGGTAATTTCAGAGGTAGAGGTAGTAGGGGTTACTTTGGAAGAAATGCAGGTAGAGGTTTCCAAAGTCAACAATATAACAATACCTACTACAATTATGCTTCAGATCAGAAGGAAGATTCAACATTGATAATGAATGCAACTTGTGAAAGGCAGAATGAAGATCAAAGAGTCTTCTACATTGACTCAGGGTGTAGCAATCACCTGAGTGGTAACATAGCCTTGATGACTGATTTGCAGAATAAGGTATCTAATCATGTTGTTCAAACAGGTGATAATACAAAGCACAATGTGAAGTCAATTGGATCAGTGAAGGCCAAGGATGGTAGCACCTTATTGAGTAAGGTCTTGTATGTTCCTACAATTCCTAAGAATTTGATAAGTGTAGGACAAATTGTGGAAAAAGGTTATGAAGTAAGGTTCACTAATGAAGGAGTGTTTGTGGAAGACCCTAGCAATGGGTATAAACAAGTTTCAGGGAAGAAAGAAGGAAGATTGTTCACATTGAAGATTCAAGGTAATGTTGGTCATGCCTTGTTCACTTATGGAGGACATAAGATCTCTGAGTTAGATCTTTGGCACAAGAGACTTGGACATTTCAATGAAAGAGGTATTAAAGACATGGTTAATAATGGTTCAGTGCTTGGATTGCCTAATGTTGCAGGTCAACATATGACATACAGATGTGAGGCATGTCAATTAGGTAAGGCTCATAAGCAACCCTATTCTAAGCATGGGTTTATGTATTCAGAGAAACTTGAGTTGGTACACACAGATGTGTGGGGACCATCAAAGGACTTCAGTATCAATGGCTCAAGGTATTATGTGATTTATGTTGATGATGCTACCAGATGGATCACTATCTATGTGATCAAAGATAAGTCAGAAGTATTCAATACATTCAAACATTATCATGTGTATGCAGAGAGAATTACAGGACATAAATTGAAAAGACTAAGGTCAGATGGAGGGGGAGAGTATTTCTCTAATGAGTTCAGTGATTACTTGTGAAATGCAGGTATAAAAAGAGAGGTTACTTGCAGGTACTCTCCTCAACAAAATGGTGTAGCAGAAAGGAGGAATAGGACTCTTGTTGAGTTTGCAAGGTCCATGATGAAGGAGAAAAATTGCCCAAATTATTTGTGGGCTGAGGCTGTAAATACAACTACTTATTTGGTCAATAAGCTACCTTGTAAAGCCTTGCATGGTATGACACCATATGAGGCATGGTGGGGTAAGAGACCTACATTAGATCATTGCAAAGTATTTGGATGTTTGGCCTATGCATATGTGCCATCACAATTAAGGCACAAATTGGAACCTAAAGCTGAAAAATATGTGTTTATTGGTTATGATGATAAGCAGATGGGATACAGGTTGTGGAATCCATCCACAAAACATTTTCTTGTATCAAAAGATGTTACATTTGATGAGCAAGGTACTTGGTATGCAGGTACTATCAATATTAATACACATGATGAAGAAATTGTGAGTCAAAGGAAAGGTAAATCAAAGGTTCAGATATTTGATGAGCAAGAGAATAATGGTGCAGGTTGAAGTGGAAGAGACACCAAGATTTGATCCTGAATATGAAGAACCAGAAACCTCAAGAAGTGGAGAACTTAGGAGGTCTACAAGGAACAAATGGCAACCTACAAGGTATAGCTATGATACTTCATTTTTGACTACTAAGGATTATGCATACATGGTTAAAGCAAATGAAGACCCTTCTACATATGAAGAGGCAAAAGGTAAAGAGATTTGGAAAAAAGCTATGCAAGAAGAATATGATGCATT
The DNA here is from genome assembly GCA_020310875.1 of Ceratopteris richardii. Classification (NCBI taxonomy): domain Eukaryota; kingdom Viridiplantae; phylum Streptophyta; class Polypodiopsida; order Polypodiales; family Pteridaceae; genus Ceratopteris; species Ceratopteris richardii. The sequence goes on along the minus strand of CM035415.1, from coordinate 14,874,390 downwards.
GATGGAGAATCAAACATGGGATTTGGTTCCAAAGCCAAATAGCCAGAAGATCATTGGATGCAAATGGGTCTATAAGACAAAGAGATTTGCAGATGGGTGTCTAGGTACAAAGCTAGACTTGTTGTAAAAGGGTTTGCTCAGACATATGGTATTGACTATGATGAGACTTATAGTCCAGGCAAAGATGACAACCATCAGAACACTCATAGCAATTGCTGCATGCAAAGGTTGGAAATTGTGTCAATTAGATGTGAAGAATGCTTTTTTGAATGGTTATATTTTAGATGATGTTTTCATGGAGCAACCTCAAGGATTTAGAGATGGAAGATATCCAGATCATGTGTGTAAGCTCAAGAGAGCTTTATATGGCTTGAAGCAGGCCCCAAGGGCACGGAACTATAGGCTTGTAAAGTTCTTAAAGGAACTTGGATTTCAAGTTTCAAAAGCAGATAGTAGCTTGCTTGTTAAAGCAAGTGATGATGGGTTCATTTACATATGTATATATGTTGATGATATAATTCTTATAGGTACAGATGAGAAAGGCATACAAAGCCTAAAGAAGCAAATGGAGAAAGAGTTCAAAATCAGTGACTTGGGAGATTTGTCATACTTCTTGGGCATGGAGATTTCATACACTCAACATGGAGTGTATGTGACCCAAGAGAGGTACTTGAAGAACTTGTTAACCAAGTTTAAAATGAATGATTGCAGAGTAGCACCTACTCCAATGGAGGTGAATCACAAATAAAGCAGATTTGGAGGTGAAGAGTTCAAGGACATGAAGCAATATCAGAGTTTGGTTGGTAGTCTTATCTATGCTACATTAACTAGGCCTGATTTATCATATGCAGTTGGTGTGTTGTCTCAATTCATGCATTGTCCTAGGAAAGAGCATTGGATTGCAGGTCAAAGAGTGCTGAGATACATTAAGGGAACACTCAAAGAGGGTTTGTATTATGGTTTTACATCAGATACAAATATCAAAATATATAGTGATGCAGATTGGGCAGGTAATCCAGATGATAGAAGGTCAACCTATGGATACATGTGTTATGTGGGAGATAAGTTGATCTCCTGGTGCTCAAAGAAGCAACATACAGTTGCTTTGTCATCTACAGAAGCAGAGTACAAAGGCATGGTTGAAGCTGCAAAAGAAGTGATATGGATTAAGACTCTCATGAAGAGTTTTGACACTATACAGAGCATACCTATCATTTATGGTGATAACATGAGTTCATTATATCTAGCTGCTAATCCTGTTTTTCATGCCAGGACCAAACACATTGAGATACAGTATCACTTTCTAAGAGAGAAGGTGATGGATAAGGAGATTGAAGTTATACATACTTCAACAAAAGATCAGATAGCTGATATGCTTACAAAAAGTTTAGATGGACCAAAGTTACAGAAGTTCTAAGACATGGCAGGCATAAAGAAGATAAGAGAAACCTCAATTGATGATTGAGGGGGAGCTGTTGGTGCAGACCAATCACCAATTGAAGTTTGGAAGACAAAAGATGGAGATAAGATCAAGTCTTGAAGCAAAGAAGGAGGTTACATTCACAGAATGAATGATATGTACACATATGTACATTAGTGAAGACATAGATCACTTATACTTTTGTCTAGTTATAAGTTTGTACATATTTGCCTATATATACTTTGGAAAAATGTCGGGGCAAGTGAGGAGACAATAGGAGAGTATGAGAATAGTACATTTGTAAGTTGTAAGACTCATTAGAGTTCATAGGAAGAGAAGAAGTCTTTCTCACAACTCAATTCTGATTTTCTGAGGAATAGAAGAAAAAGTTGCACCCGAAGTTTTCGTGTCTTCTCCTTCTGTGATAGATCTTCTGTGGAATGCTTTTGTACAAGTCTAAGTCTAGAGTTGATCAACCTCTGTACAAAATTTCAGCTTCCAATTGTAATCAGGTTAAGAGAATTGTGTGTAGGAACATTCATGTGTAAAGAATGTTCACAATCTCCTGAAACAGGCGCAAATTTCGAGTTCAATGAAATGAGTAGTGCTCAGTGCACAGTGTAAAGTTTTACACATATGATAGCTCAAAATCTAAGTTGAGAGATAAGCTATCTACAGCCAAAAGGATTTGATAAAACGGGTTCGAGATTGCAAGAACTAAAGCTAAGAAGTTAAGGGTGTCCAAATCGACTTCTCAGAAATGCAGATTTAGACATAGGTAACTTGTGAAGTAGATTTCTCAAGATCTACTGAATATTTTGGAGTGATTTGACTTGGAGGAGGTGCGCAATCTTTAGGCGACACCGTGTGCAAAGGTTCATAAAAAACTTTACACATTTACTCAGTCAATGAGAAAGATATATGCAGCAGACTTTCTGAGTAATTTCCTTCTTCACAGTTTGTTCAAGAATTTGATATTTGGTCATTAATCCTTTAAATTGGTGAAGGTTTTGACTTACTCTTGATATAGAGGTGTTCTAAGTTCAAGAGTAGGTTGTTCTTTTGGAGATTAACACTCTCCATCACTCCATGCCCAAGAAATATGACAAGTCTCCCAAATCACTGATTTTGAACTCTTTCTCCATTTGCTTCTTTAGGCTTTGAATGCCTTTCTCATTTGTACCTGTAAGAATTATATCATCAACATATATGCACATGTATATGAATCCATCATCACTTGCTTTAACAAGCAAACTACTATCTACTTTTGATACTTGAAATCCAAGTTCTTTCAAGAACTTTACAAGTCTATAGTTCCATGCCCTTGGGGCCTCCTTCAAGCCATACAAAGCTCTCTTGAGCTTACACACATGATCTGGATACCTTCCATCTCTGAATCCTTGAGGTTGTTCCATGAAAACATCATCTGAAATATAGCCATTCAAGAAAGCATTCTTCACATATAATTGACATAATTTCCAACCTTTACATGCAGCAATTGCTATGAGTGTCCTGATGGTTGTCATCTTTGCCACAGGACTATAGGTCTCATCATAATCAATACCATATGTTTGAGCAAAACCTTTGACAACAAGTCTAGCTTTGTACCTAGTCACACTTCCATCTGCAAATCTCTTTGTTTTGTAAACCCACTTACATCCAATGATTTTCTGGCTATTTCGTTTAGCAACCAAATCCCATGTCTGATTCTCCAATAATGCATCATATTCTTCCTGCATAGCTTTCTCCCAATTTTCCTTACCTTTTGCCTCTTCATATGTAGAAGGGTCTTCATCTGCTTTAATCATATAAGCATAATCTTTTGTAGCCAAAAAAGAAGTGTCATAGCTATACCTTGTAGGTTGCCACTTGTGTCTTGATGACCTTCTGAGTTCTCCACTCCTTGAGGTTTCTGGTTCTTCACACTCAGGATCAAATCTTGGCATTTCTTCAACTTCAACCTGCACTTCATTATTCTTTTGTTCATCAAATATCTGAACCTTTGATTTACCTTTCTTTTGACTCACAATTTCTTCATCATCTATATTAATATTGATAGTACCTGCACACCAAGTACCTTGCTCATCAAATGTAACATCCTTAGACACAATGAATTGCTTTGTGGATGGACTCCACAATCTATAACCCATCTACTTGTCATCATAACCAATGAACACATACTTTTCAGCTTTAGGTTCCAATTTCTGTCTTAATTGTGATGGCACATATGCATATGCCAAACATCCAAATACTTTGCAATGGTCTAATGTAGGTCTTTTACCCCACCATGCCTCATATGGTGTCATACCCTGCAAGGCTTTACATGGTAGCCTATTGACCAGATAAGTAGCTATATTTACAGCCTCAGCCCACAAATAATTTGGGCAATTTTTCTCTTTCATCATTGACCTTGCAAACTCAACAAGAGTTCTATTTCTTCTCTCTACTACACCATTTTGTTGAGGGGAGTACCTGCAAGTGATTTCCCTTTTTATACCTGCATTCCACAAGTAATCACTAAACTCATTAGAGAAATACTCTCCCCCTCCATCTGACCTTAGTCTCTTCAATTTATGACCTGTAATTCTCTCTGCATACACATGATAGTGTTTGAATGTGTTGAATACTTCTGACTTATCTTTGATCACATATATAGTGATCCATATGGTAGCATCATCAACATAAATCACATAATACCTTGAACCATTGATACTGAAATCCTTTGATGGTCCCCACACATCTGTGTGTACCAACTCAAGCTTCTCTAAATACATGAAACCATGCTTGGAATAAGATTGCTTATGAGCCTTACCTAATTGACATGCCTCACATCTGTATGTCATATGTTGACCTGCAACATTAGGCAATCCAAGCACTGAACCATTGTTAATCATATCTTTGATACCTCTTTCATTAAAGTGTCCAAGCCTCTTGTGCCAAAGATCTAACTCAGAGATCTTATGTCCTCCATAAGTGAACAAGGCATGACCAACATTACCTTGAATCTTCAATGTGAACAACCTTCCTTCTTTTTTTCTTGAAACAATTTGTTTATACACATTGCTAGGGTCTTCCACAAACACTCCTTCATTAGTGAATCTAACTTCATAACCTTTTTCAACAATTTGTCCTACACTTATTAGATTCTTAGGAATTGTAGGAACATACAAGACCTTACTCAATAAGGTGCTACCATCCTTGGCCTTCACTGATCCAATTGACTTCACATTATGCTTTGTATTTGCACTTGTTTGAACAACATGATAAGTTACCTTATTTTCCAAATCAGTCATCAATGCTATGTTGCCACTCAAGTGATTGCTACACCCTGAATCAATGTAGAAGACTCTTTGGTCTTCACTTTGCCTTTCACAAGTTGCATTCATTATTAATGTTGAATCCTCCTTCTGATCAGAAGCATAATTGTAGTAGGTATTATTGTATTGTTGACTTTGG
>CM035415.1:14857014-14864514 GCA_020310875.1 Ceratopteris richardii | reverse complement strand
GAATAAAAAAAACCTTCATTCATGGTCCCCTTTAGGTACTTCAGGACTCTCTTGGCCTCTTCCATACGTGGTCTTCTCGGCTTATGCATAAACTGACTCAATATGCTAACACTATAGCATATATCCACCCTTGTGAGTGTTGCATAGTTCAAACTTCCAACCAAGCTTTGATAGCTTGTGATGTCTTCAATTGGCTCTCCTTCATAAGCACTAAGCTTATGATTTTGCTCCATAGGTGTACCTGCACACTTGGTATTTTCCATCTTGAACTTGACGAGCATGTCATGCACATACTTCCTTTGTGTGATGTATATACCTGAATCTGTGTAGATCAACTCCAATCCAAGAAATTAAGTGAGTGGTCCGAGGTCACTTATTTTGAACTCCTCCTTCATTTGAGTCTTTACCTGTTTGATTCCTTCAAGATCATTGCCTGTGATAATAATATCATCAACATAGACACATAAATAGATCACTTTAGATCCATTCCTCTTTATGAACAAGAGGTATCCGTCTTGCTAGCTTTGAATCCTTGGTCCTGCAAATAAGTCACCAATCTGAAATTCCAAGCTCTTGGAGCTTGCTTCAATCCATACAAATCTTTCTTTAGTTTGCATACATTGTTAGGATGATGTGCATCCCCATATCCAGGAGGTTGTGCCATATACACTTCCTCATAAATCCATCCATTCAAGAAAGCATTCTTTACATCAAGTTGATAGAGCTTCCAATTTCTAGATGCAGCAAGGCTAATGAGAACCCTAATTGTAAGCATTTTTGCAACAAGAGAGAAAGTCTCCTCATAATCAATACCATCGGTTTGAGCAAAACCTTTAGCAACTAACCTTGCTTTGTGTCTATTTATGCTTCCATCTGGATTCCTCTTGATTTTGTATATCCATTGAGATCTAATTACCTTCATAGATGGCTTGTTAGGTACAAGCTCCCAAGCGTCATTCTCCTTCAAGGCTTCCATTTCTTCATCCATTGCATCTCTCCAAGATTTCTTGCTTTGTGCTTCTTCGAATGTGGTAGGCTCTTCATTGGTTGAATCTTTTGCAATGTAGATTGAGTGCTTGGTGACCAAAGAAGTATCATGACCAAACCTCTCCTGCATCTTTGCTTTACCTTTGTTCTTCCATAGCTTTAGTCTTTCCAAGTCTTCTAGGTCAATCTCCGAATCACTTTCTTTAATCTGCTTTGGCTCCTTTGGTTGTAGTGATGGAAAATCCTCATGCAAGTCATAAGGCAGCTTCACTTTCCTGTCATCATCAAACCATGATTTGTTTTCATCAAAAATTACATCTCTACTCATAGAAAATCCTTTATTGGTTGGATTGTACAATCTATATCCTTTTTGGTTTTGGTCATAACCATAAATACACACTTCTCTGCCTTGGGATCCAATTTCCCTCTTACTTGAGAAGGAATGTGAGCATAGGCTAAGCATCCAAAGACTTTATAATGCTCTAGACTAGGTCTTCTTCCATTCCACACTTCATATGGAGTTGTTCCATCTAATGACTTAGATGGAAGTCTATTTATGAGATATGTGGTTGTCGACACAGCCTCTGCCCATAGGTAGTTTGGCAATCCCTTTTCGTTGAGCATGGACCTTGCAGCTTCGACAATAGCTCTATTCCTCCTCTCCGCTACACCATTGAGTTCGGGTGTATACCTTGTAGTGACTTCCCTTTTAATGCCTCTTTCATGCAAGAAGGCATCAAATTCAGAAGAGAAGTATTCTCCTCCACCATCTGATCTGAGTCTTTTCAAAGTCCTACCTGTTTGGTTTTCAACAAGAGCAATATACTTCTTAAAGCAATTAAACACTTCATCCTTGTGCTTCATTAAAAACAGAATTGTCCACCTGCTACAATCATCTATGAAAGACACATAATATCTTGAGCCTGATATAGATGGTTCCTTACTTGGACCCCACACATCCATGTGCACTAGATCCAAAGGATTTTGATACATATATCCTTTCTTATTGAAAGGTTGTCTATGAGACTTGCCGAGTTGACAAGCTTCACACTTATAAATCATGTGTTGCCTTGTGATAATAGGCAAACCAAGTACACTTTGGTCCCTGCAAATTTGTTTGAGTGTCCTCTCAGCAATGTGAGCAAGCCTTTTGTGCCATATCTCCAACTCTGCTAGAGTTTGAGATCCATAGCTAAACAAAGCTATGTTCTTTGTATCTTCCACTTCAAAAGTGAAAAGCCTTCCTGTCTTTTCTCCTTTGGCAGTCCTTCGAAAGCCTTGCCTTGGGTCTTCAACGTATGCTCCAAATCGGTTGAATCTAACCTGCAATCCTTTTTCAACGATTTGTCCAACACTTATTACATTTTTGGTAATTGTAGGGACATACAAGACTTTGCTTAAGAGGTTCATATTCCCATCTGATGTCTTCACATTACCTATCTTCTCCACTGAGTGCTTTGTGTCATCTCCTATCTGCACTTCATGCTTGTTATGAGGATCTTCCAAATCAGAAAGTAAAGCCACATTTCCTGCTACATGGTTTGAGCATCCCGAATCAATGTAAAATATGTGATCATCATCCTTACCCTTCTTCACTGATAGATTCATAATCAATAATGAATCTTCTTGACTTTGGTCCTCTGCATAGTTATTGTAGTCTCTCCTTCCTCTATGGCCACTTTGATAGTTGTTGTTGTTGTAATTGTTGTTGTAGTAGTTGTTGTTGTAGCCTCCATTGTACCTGCCTCTATTTGATCCATAGCCACCTCTATTGAATCCTCTTCCTCTTGAGTTCCTCGGGTTCCTAAAACATTCTTCAGTAGTATGATTAGATAAGCCACATATATTGCAAGGTTGAGATGATTGGAATCTCCCCCTGCCTTGCTTTCCACCTCTGCCTCTTCCTCTAGCTCTTCCTCTACCTGCAAAGTTTGCTTGGAAAGAGCTACCTTCATCTTCATTCTTCTTATTCTTTGACTTGTCCTTGACCTTAGCTTTATCAGAATATAAGGCAGAAGTTTGATTACCTCTTGAGGACTCAACCTTTTCTAATCTTGGCTTCATGAGTGAAGAGTTGGCCCATGAGTGTGTTGAGGTCGGGTACATGCATATCCATGTATAAATCCATGGCTATTGTGAATGACTCCCACTTGTCGTCTGCTTTGATTCCATTTATGATTTGTCTAATGATTTGCTCCTCTTCAATTACCTCTCCAATGCTTCCAAGTTGGTCGGAAATCTCATTCATCTTTGTGACATAATCAGTCACACTTTGCTTCAGGCTTTTCTTCATTGTTGTGAACTCCATACACAATTGGTTCGTCCTTGCTCGAGTGTTGGAAGAGAAGAAAGAAGCAAGTGCATCCCCATGTCTCTCTTGCTTGCATCCCTTGACATGAGGTAAAAGAAAATCAAAGATTGAGTTTAGAGTATAAGACCTTGCAAGTGCATCCTTCGAACACCAATTTGAAAGTCCTTCCACTTCTTCATGTGATGGTTGCCCTTTGTTCCTCATGGTTGGAATTGCTTCATCTCCGGATATGAATCCATATAGATTCCTCCCTTCAAGGTAAGCCTCCATCCTTAGAGACCATGCCGGGTAGTTGTTTTGATCCAATTTGTCAATTGTTGATGGAACTCCATCTCCCATGTTGCTTGACTATGCTCTCATACCACCGTGAAGAGAGATGGTGGATGCAATCCAAAGATGAGTTGGTGCTGCTACAACCGGCTTCACACCAGCCAACTAAGACTTCAGAGTTGTTTAGTAGACCCTTTGAGCTTCCTAAATCCACCAAAATATCAGCCAAGTACTTTGGAACATGTATCCCAAAAGTTTAAGTCAAGACACACAAGTTGCAAGATGACTAGCTCCCAAAAACTTGCTATTTTTGGACATACACCTGCTGGAAAAACTGAACAGTGCTCTCAACCTCGTAGGAATTACATGAATTCCTTTTGGACACAGCAAATAGACTTAGAAAGCTTCCCAATCCAAGTTAAAATCCTTCAAATGATGGACTGAGTACTGAGAACAAGACTCATCAATTTCTGGAACATGCCCATCATTCTCGGGGCTCTGTAAAGATAGACCAATGCAGTAAAATGAAAGTATACATCCAATGACAATGAAAATTGGTATGCAAAAACTAGACAGTAAGAGCTATCCAACACATGTTAAAACACTGAAAAATATTGAGTAGAACTCGAGATATGACCTTTTGAAGTTGCTGCTCTGAGTGAGTATAGCAGAGAACAAAACAGAGAAGTAGATAATGATAAATGTATAGATTCACATATGATTACAACCCCATTGGCAATGAATATTTGCACAATGGGAGTAGAATGATAGAGCTATGGAGTAAGCTCTTCAATCTCTACAAAATGACATGAAATGGTCACGTACAAGGCTTGCTAATCGCCTCTTCCTTCTTGCTCTTTTTATAGTTGTTCTTGGAGGGAGTTTTGAATTCGACTTTGAATGGCTCCACCTAAAAGTGATCCCCAAAGTTAGGAGATATTCCCTCAGCTCAAAAATTCGTGGTTTTAGGTAGTTAGAGCCACGAATTTGCTTTTACATCATGGATGAGGTAAGCCATCCTTTTCCTTTTTCTTTTTTCAATTACAAGAGATAAAATGTACTCTTTTACAAGAGGTGTTCACATGACTATACATGTGACTTACAAATGATCATAATATCAAGCATATCAAGCATGTAGGCTTGGGTAAAATGCACCAACAAAACAGACAGACACATTGATAGAGACAGAGAGAGATAGAGAGATAGACAGACTAACAGATAGGGACATAGACAGAGTGATAGATAGATAGATAGATAGATAGATAGATAGATAGATAGATAGATAGATAGATAGATAGATAGATAGATAGATAGATAGATAGATAGATAGATAGATAGATAGATAGATAGATAGATAGATATAGATAGATAGATAGATAGATAGATAGATAGATAGATAGATAGATAGATAGATAGATAGATAGATAGATAGATAGATAGATAGATAGATAGATAGATAGATAGATAGATAGATGGATAGATGGATAGATAGATAGATAGATAGATAGATAGATAGATAGATAGATAGATAGATAGATAGATAGATAGATAGATAGATAGATAGATAGATAGATAGATTAGATAGATAGATAGATAGATAGATAGATAGATAGATAGATAGATGGATAGATAGATAGATGGATAGATGGATAGATGGATAGATGGATAGATGGATAGATAGATAGATAGATAGATAGATAGATAGATAGATAGATAGATAGATAGATAGATAGATAGATAGATAGATAGATAGATAGATAGATAGATAGATAGATAGATAGATAGATAGATAGATAGATAGATAGATAGATAGATAGATAGATAGATAGATAGATAGATCGATGGATAGATCGATGGATAGATCGATAGATAGATCGATAGATAGATAGATCGATAGATAGATCGATGGATAGATAGATAGATAGATCGATAGATAGATAGATAGATAGATAGATAGATAGATAGATAGATAGATAGATAGATAGATAGATAGATAGATAGATAGATAGATAGATAGATAGATAGATAGATAGATAGATAGATAGATAGATAGATAGATAGATAGATAGATAGATAGATAGATTAGATAGATAGATAGATAGATAGATAGATAGATAGATAGATAGATAGATAGATAGATAGATAGATAGATAGATGATAGATAGATAGATAGATAGATAGATAGATAGATAGATAGATAGATAGATAGATAGATAGATAGATAGATAGATAGATAGATAGATAGATAGATAGATAGATATAAGATAGATAGATAGATAGAAGATTTGACAGTTGAGCAGGAGTGTTTAAAGTCAAGCTTCAAGCAACAAATTTGTGGAATATCAATCATGGAAATATTGACCAATGTAACAAACCCTAAAAGCATGAGATTTGGTCAAAACAGCTCAATCAATAACTCCCAAAGTCATCTCAACTAAGTCCTCCAATTTGGGAGGGTGATTTTTGGGAAAGTTGGTTCCTACATTTTAGGGGCAAATGTCTCTCTATAAAATTAGCTTATACCTTGACTTATTTATGTCATCGTGTTGGATTTTTAGTTCATTTAGAGTGTGCACCAAGTGTTGGAGTTGTAGTAAGCAAGCCCCTTTCTTAAGCTAGCTATTTGCTTGCTTGCTATTATCTTTGAGTAGGCATATCTATGTGTGTGCGCACCCAACATTGCAACTTTCTTGCCCTAAGTTGTTGCATTGATTTGCCCTCATTATGTACCCATTTGATGTAATATTTAAGTAATTGGATAGCTACTAGAGTCTATTTTAAGCACAGTGAGTCTTTTGAGCATTCTTTGAGCATTTTGGGAGAAACATTTAAAATAGTAAAGTTTGGTTATTGATCTCTCTCTTTGTGTGTAGGCTCTATTGGAGCTAGTTTGCTCTAAGTTGTAAGGGATGCTTCTCCTTCTATATTTATCCATTTGTTGTGATTCTTATTTCCTTGGATAGCCCATCAAGTGTTCTAAATTTAACCATGCTTGAGAATCATTTTCTTTGTATTCTTTGAGAAATGATTTCTATAGTGAAGTGTGGTCTCTGTTTGACAAGCTACTGTGATCATTCAACTAGCTCACCTTATGGACATTGTTTCTCTAAGTGTATGTGTCCATTTACAGTGAAATTTGTTTTTCTGGAAAGGTCGTGGTGTCTACTACAAGCATGGAAAATCTCAATGGAGTTCTCTCTATATGCTCTAGAAAAAGAGAAAATTTTGTTTGTAGAGTTCAAACAAGAGTACCTTTTGAGGTCACTCACACTTTGTCATTGCATAGGGGTTGAGATACTTCCCCAACAATCATATCATAGCATTTTGGTATCTTCAAGGCATCCATTACAATCAAGAAAACCTCTTGGAGTTAGTGGTTGAAGATTTGCATCAAAAAAAGCTTGTTGGAGGTAGCTCACATCAAGCGGGAGCTACTCTACTCAAACTTTCAAGAGCATAAAGTGTCCACTTAAGGAATGCTTTGGATTAAGAAAACTTTAGAGCCTCATTTGCATTTTACACACATTGGAGTCATAGGAAAGGACTACATCAAGTAGCAAAGACCAGAGATGGGAGATTTCAACACTCAAATTCAAAAGTTAGACAAGGGGAACTATCAACCATGGAGATTTAGGGTCTCCAAATACCTTATGGGAAAGGGTATAAGGGGATTGGTTAGTAAAAGTGAACCAACACATAGGTTGGATGAAAATCCAACCGATGACTAGCTTCGAACTTTTAGGGAATGGAATCAAAGAAATGAGATGGTGATCTTATCCTTTCCCAGCACATAAGCAATAACATCATAGGCCATATCCAAGATTTGGATTCAAGCGTGACAGTATGGGGGACACTTCAGAGGCTTTATTCAACAAGCACCGAAGCAAAGAAGATCCAACTCAAGAATGAGCTCAACAACCTTAGGAAAGGTT
>CM035415.1:14784514-14852014 GCA_020310875.1 Ceratopteris richardii | reverse complement strand
CCCAAAGGAAAGCACAAGATCGTGAAACGATCGTGTGAAGGGATCAAAACCTAGAATATCAAGTTAGAGGTAATGCTTGAAACTTCAAATTCTTTTAAAGAGTTGAAGTAAAAAGGTACTCTATCAAGATACGTTTAGACTTTAAGATAAGTATTACACACACATTAATGTGAATATAAAATAGGGTGGTATGGGACACCATATTTTATACTCAGATTGATGTACAAAAGATGGTATGGGACATCAGACCGTCGGATGATAATTATCTTCTAGTCCTAGTTTGGATTTTGAAGTTAGATCTACTCTTCAAGGGAATTAAAACTCCCAAGGATAAGTTTTAATTCAAGGAGGATAAAGGTATGATCACAAGATACTTCAAAATCAAGTATGTAAGAAGATATGAAGTAAGTAGCTTCCAAGTTCTTCTTGAAACACTTCAAGATAAAGTGTTGTTATTTTGGAAATATTTGATAAATTTTTGAAAGAGTAAGACTTTGACTTTGAACTGAACCTTTTCAACTAAGGAATAGATTGACTAAGTCAAGCATCAAGTTCCTAGTGTAACTTGGTAAATTCACTCTTTTAACTTAAAGAAATGCACAAGAATTGCATTTCCAGTAAGGATTTAGAAAGATTGAATATGATTTAGTCTCAAGTGAAGCATTATTTGAATATAAAACTCATTTACAGAACCTCATTAGGTCAACACACTGATGTTGGTTACCACACTAGTATCTTGTGGTTGGATGATGTTTTCGAGTTGCTTTGAATCTTTTTGAGACTCTAGCTTATTTCTCTTAAAGATAAAGAAAATGCTTCAATATCCTGTTGAAACAGATCTTAGAGAAGTTAAAGTCCTGAGTCATTTAGACTTTGACTCATAGCAAGTTTACGTATCTTCGAAGTTTGAATTGATTGAATAGAGTTTTAGTTCTTTCTTTCTGCTTTCCGAATCTTTTGGATTTGACTCAGATATGGTATCTGATTCTTTTCATTAAAGTCAAGGGTTAGGTGGATAAAACCAGATAACTAAATTAAACATCCTAGATAGATATTTTGTACAAGGAACTTTTCAAACATTGAAAGATGATAAGTTCAAGATTGACTTATTCATTTGGGCTTGCTTCAAGTTATAGCATAAATGATTTCCTAGAGTTTAGTATACTCTAGAATAGACAAGTTAAGGAATTGATCATCAGATTGACAATTCCCAAAGAACTTTTTGCTCAAGTCTATGAGAATAGTGTCCTAAGTTGGACAATTTTCATTTTGAATTTGAATTGGTCAAGTTATAGTATGGTTGACTCAAAGAAAATGGTAAACTATCTCCTACAGTTTACATAGGCTTTTTTAACCCATTTGGACAAAGTAGTCCTCTAGTCAGGTGAAAAAATCAAGTAACTATTGGATAAGAGTAAACCATTGCACCAACATCCAAGTTAGATGTTTGGGACAACCAAACTTCAAGTTCTCCAAAACAAATTCAAGCGAATCAAGAGTTGTCAAAGTCTTGCGAGTCCATGCACCAGTTATGCCCAGAAATGGACTAATAACTTGAATCCACCTAGTTCACATGTTTGTGCCTAGATTGCACATTGACAAACTGTGCATTGGCCAGGCATGTTTTTAGATCCACCCTTATTATTTTTGGAGCAAGTCTACGACAAACCTAAGTATTGGCTTGAGTCCCACAAAGTCATAGAAGAAGCCTTAAAATGAAGACAATGTAAAGTTCACTTGTGAACTACCTCTTGTAACTTTTGAAGACTTTACTTAATGTAAAAGTGAAAGAATCTTAAGTGGTTGAGTCCACTTGATCAAAAAGGGAAAGAGGAGCCACGAATTTGTGATTTGTGGTAGATAGAGAATCAAATCAATCACTAATTGATTGGAGAGTGATTGAGGGGAGTTAGCCTCCCAAGATCAACTATAAATACATGGTAGTCTTAGTCGTGGTTATGTGAAGACCTCCAAGAGCTGAGCTTTATGCCATATCAAGGTGTGATTCCAAGGCACACATATGTATCAGTAAGTCCATTGTATTGTACAATCAATATATATTCATTTTCATGATCATTTGAGTTCATATTTCCATCTTCTTGTGAAGTGCACTACTCACTGCCATATCTCTTAGTTTTCTTAGTCAGATTGCAGAGATGGTTTCTCTAAGCTTGGTGCATCATTTTCAATGATTTAACTTGGTAAAGTTAGCTCTATAGGTCTATTATATGCTCACCAATTTTCATTTCATTTGGGTATTGCAATCTTCAGTTATGTTCCATTGAAGTCAACACTGTCTGTTCATTTTCACTTCTCTTTTAGGTACCCGACTTTTTTACTCATCTTGTCAGAGCTATTTCTCAGTGTGTACTTACCCAAATTCATGTTTTGATATATCTTTTTGAGAGTGATCTTCTAAGGTACATAGGGTGTCTAATACATCCATTGGCAAGCTAAAAGGGCCCACCACATACTCTTGGAGTTCATTTGGCTGGTGTAGATCAAGGATTTTGCAACACCTCTTCATCTTCAAGCACATACCTCTCCATCTCTTCACAGTGGTATCAGAGCAAGGTTGGACAACATGGTAGATGGTTTTCCTTCATCAATTGACAAATTGGACAGAGGTAACTACTCAGCTTGGTCATTAAGAATGGAAGCTTATCTCCAAGGTAGAAATTTATATGGTTATGTGGCTGGAGATGAAGTTATGCCAAGTTTCAGGAACAAAAGTCAACCAACACAAGAAGAGCAAGAAAGATTGAGCACATGGTGCTCCAAGGATGCACTTGCAAGGTCTTATCTCCTCAACTCTATCTCATATTTTTTGTTGCCTCACATTAGAAGTTTTAAGACATCTCATGAAGTGTGGGATGCACTTGAATCCTTCTTCTCTTCAAGTACTAAAGTTAGGAAGCATCAACTATGGCTGGATTTCGCAACTCTCAAGAACGCTCCCAAACAAAATGTGACTGATTTTGTCACAAAGCTCAAGGACATAGCAGATCAGTTGGGAAGCATTGGAGAGGTAATAGATGAAGAGCAAATTGTAAGGCAGGTCATCAATGGCTTGAAGGCAGATGACAAGTCGGAAGCATTCACCACAGCTATGGATTTGTACATGGACATGCATGTACCTGATTTCAATACACTCATTGGACAACTACTTACTCAAGAGGCAAAGCTTATCAAAAATGGAGAAAGCTCTAAAGGTAATCAATCTTCAGCTTTATACACTGATAAAAGCAAGTCCAAAGATAACAAAGGAAAGGCAAAGAAAGTGGATGATGAAGCAGGTACATATCAAGCTAACTATGCAGGTAGAGGAAGACATGGCAGAGGTAGAGGAAGAGGAGGTAGACAAGGCAGGGGGAGATCCCAAGACTCCAACTCATGTTCTATTTGTGGATTAACTAATCATACAACTGAAAGTTGATTTAGGAATTCCAGGAATCAAAGAGGCAGAGGATACAATAGAGGAAGTTATGGCTACTCAAGAGGAAGGTTCAACAATTATCATGGCAACTACAACAACTACAATCATTCAAACTATCAAGGAGGCTAAAAAGGAAGGATAGACTTCAATAACTACATAGAAGACTCAAACAAAGAGGATTCATTATTGATCATGAACATGGCTATGCCACAAGGTAAATCTGATGAGCATGTTTTCTACATAGATTCAGGTTGTTCAAATCATGTGGCAGGAAATGTGGCACTCCTATCAAATTTAGAAGATCCAAGGAATAAGCATGAGGTACAAACAGGAGATGACACAAGACATCTTGTGGAGAAAATGGGCAATGTCAAAGCATCTGATGGAAACATCAACCTACTCAGTAAGGTACTCTATGTCCCTACCATTACAAAGAATTTGATAAGTGTTGGGCAGATAGTAGAGAAAGGGTTGCAAGTCAGGTTCACAAAAATAGGAGCATTTGTTGAAGATCCAAGTCAAGGATTCAAAAGAATTGCAAAAGGTGAAAAGACAGGTAGATTGTTCACATTTGAATTACAAGACACTAGAAACATTGCTCTCTTTAATTATGGTAGTCAGACACTCACAGAATTGGAAGTATGGCACAAAAGGTTAGCACATATTGGTGAAAGGTCATTAAAGCAAATTTGCAGGGACCAAAGTGTACTTGGACTCCCTAATTTGTCAAAACAACATATGATTTATAAGTGTAGTGCATGTCAATTTGGAAAATCTCACAGGTTACCATTCATGAAGAAAGGTTATATGCATGGAGATCTCTTGGAGTTGGTTCATACAGATGTATGGGCACCTAGCAAGGAAGCTTCAATATCTGGATCAAGGTATTATGTTTCTTTTATTGATGATTGCAGCAGATGGACTATCCTATTCTTTATGAAACACAAAGATGAAGTTTTTTCATGTTTCAAAAGATATCTGGCTCTTGTGGAGAATCAAACAGGTAAATCACTAAAAAAGCTAAGGTCAGATGGAGGGGGAGAATACTTCTCCCATGAGTTTGATTCTTTTCTTCAAGAAAGATGAATCAAAAGAGAGGTAACTACAAGGTACACTCCTGAGCAAAATGGAGTGGTAGAAAGGAGGAATAGGACAATTGTTGAAGCTACAAGGTCCATGCTAAATGAAAATCATTCGCCTAATTATCTATGGGCTGAGGCTGTATCTACAGCCACTTACTTGATTAATAGGTTGCCTTCAAAATCCCTTGATGGGATGACTCCATATGAGGCTTGGAATGGAAGAAGGCCAAGCTTAGATCATTGTAAAATTTTTGGATGTATTGCTTTTGCTCATGTTCCTTCACAGGTTAGAGGCAAGATGGATCCAAAGGCAGAAAGGTGTGTATTTATTGGATATGACAACAATCAAAAGGGTTACATGTCATACAACCCTACCAACAAAGGATTCTTGGTAAGAAGAGATGTAGTTTTTTATGAAAACAAATCATGGTATGAAGATTCATGCAGGAAGGTCAATTTACCATATGACCTTGAAGAAGATTTTCCAAATCTTGGTAGAGAACAATCGAAGATTGAAGAACAAGACACCTCAGAGGATGATGAAGAATCTCAAATGGAAAAGATCAAAGCATGGAAGTCTAAAGGTAAAGCAAAATTGCAAGAACTTGGACATGAGGCAGAATCATCACATCATGGCCTAAGAAGATCTATGAGGGAAAAGAAAAAACCAGAAAGGTATGGGTTTGACACCTCATTAGTAACTAAACATTCTATCTACATAGCACAGGACATAAACCAAGAGGAGCCATCATCATTTGAAGAGGCCAAAGCAAAAACAGAATGGAAGCATGCAATGAAGGAAGAGATTGAAGCACTTGAGGAAAACAACACTTGGGATTTGGTGCCCAAGACTTCATCCATGAAGGTAATAGGCTCAAGATGGGTCTATAAACTCAAGAAGAATTTTGATGGTTCCATTAACAAGTATAAGGCAAGGCTTGTAGCAAAAGGCTTTGCACAAACTCAGGGAATTGATTATGAGGAGACCTTCTCTCCTATGGCAAAGATACCTACTATTAGGGTTTTGCTTAGTATTGCGTCTTCCAAGAATTGGAAGATACTTCAACTAGATGTAAAGAATGCATTCTTGAATGGTTGGATAACAGAAGAGGTATATATGGCACAACCACCTGGTTTTGAGAATCAAGTTTATCCTGATTATGTGTGTAAACTTAACAAAGCATTGTATGGTCTCAAGCAAGCTCCAAGCGCTTGGAATTTCAGGCTTGTTTCATTCTTGCAGGACAAAGGCTTTCAACCAAGCAAGGCAGATCCTTCACTCTTTATTAAAAAGAGTAATTCTGAGATCATCTACCTATGTGTATATGTAGATGATATTATATTGTCAGGAAATGATGCAGATGGTATGAAGAAGATCAAAGATCATATGAGAGAAGAGTTCAAGATAAGTGATTTGGGTTCACTTACCTACTTCCTAGGGTTGGAAGTTGTCTACAAAGATCATGGTTTGTTTCTCACTCAAAGAAAGTACATTAAGGACATGTTGGCAAAATTCAAGATGCAAGATTGTAAGATTGCAGGTACTCCAATGGAGGTCAATCAAAAATTGAGCTCACATGAAGGTGAACTCATAGAGGACATCAAATCATATCAAAGTCTAGTGGGTAGTCTCAACTATACCACACTGATAAGAGTAGATATATGTTACAGTGTGAGTGCGCTAAGTCAATTTATGCACACACCAAGGAAACCACACATGGATGCTGCCAAAAGGATTCTCAAGTATCTCAAAGGAACCATAAATGAAGGAATTTATTATCCTTATGTATCTGATTTAGGTTTGAAGCTATTTTCTTATGCAGATTGGGCTGGGTCCAAAGAAGATAGAAGGAGCACTTCAGGTTATCTTACCTTTGCAGGTTCAAAGCTTATTTCATGGTCATCCAAGAAGCAACCCACAGTTGCTCTCTCTTCTAATAAAGTGAATATAGAGGTCTTGCCATAGCTACTCAAGAAGCTGTGTGGATGAAGACATTATTCAAAGATCTTGGATTGGAGTTTGGAACTCCAACTATTTATGGTGACAATATGAGTTCTATTCATTTGACTGCTAATCCTATTTTTCATGCAAGAACTAAACATATTGAAGTTCATTATCACTATGTAAGAGAGAAGGTTCTAAGCAAAGAGATTCAAATATCATATGTGTCCACTCATCAACAATGTGCAGATATTCTAACCAAAGCATTGGATGGTACAAAGCTTTGCAAATTCAAGGCTGTGATTGGTTTATAGGTAAACTTGGAAGATTGAAGACCTCAAGCATAATTGGCTTGAGGGGGAGCTTTTGGAGCAAGTCTATGACAAACCTAAGTATTGGCTTGAGTCCCACAAAGTCATAGAAGAAGCCTTAAAATGAAGACAATGTAAAGTTCACTTGTGAACTACCTCTTGTAACTTTTGAAGACTTTACTTAATGTAAAAGTGAAAGAATCTTAAGTGGTTGAGTCCACTTGATCAAAAAGGGAAATAGGAGCCACAAAATCGTTATTTGTGGTAGATAGAGAATCAAATCAATCACTAATTGATTGGAGAGTGATTGAGGAGAGTTAGCCTCCCAAGATCAACTATAAATACATGGTAGTCTTAGTCGTGGTTATGTGAAGACCTCCAAGAGCTGAGCTTTATGCCATATCAAGGTGTGAATCCAAGGCACACATATGTATCAGTAAGTCCATTGTATTGCAAAATCAATATACTTTCATTTTCATGATCATTTGAGTTCATATTTCCATGTTCTTGTGAAGTGTACTACTCACTGCCATATCTCTCAGTTTTCTCAGTCAGATTGCAGAGATGGTTTCTCTAAGCTTGGTGCATCATTTTCAGTGATTTAACTTAGTAAAGTTAGCTCTATAAGTCTAATATATGCTCACCAATTTTCATTTCATTTGGGTATTGAAATCTTCAGTTATGTTCAGTTGAAGTCAACACTATTTGTTCATTTTCACTTCTCTATCAGGTACCCGACTTTTTTACTCATCTTGTCAGAGCTAATTCTCAGTGTGTACTTACCCAAATTCAATGATTTAAAGCTTGTTCGATTCAGCATACTGTCTAGTGTAAGCATAAACATTTTCATAATCATTGGGTTCTTAAATCTGGAGTTATGTTCATTTTTCTGCTCACTGTTCTCATTACTGTAGCAGCCCATGAAAATCGGGATGATGTCATCACTTGCTAAACATCATTCTCAGTGTGTGGTTCATTATTTTTTATGAAATTACTCTTGAAAGTTAGCTGTTTAAGTTAACTAGACTTCCCCAAGAGGAATTAAGCTAATTGATGTTGTGCTCAGAGAATTATGCAAAACACTAGACATGTGTATGAACCAAAATAGCAAGTTCTTCACCTCTGAGCTAACTCCAACTTATCTGTTTTGATCTATCTTTTTGAGAGTGATCTTCCAAGGTGCATAGGGTGTCTAATACATCCATTGGCAAGCTAAAAGGGCCCACCACATACTCCTGGAGTTCATTTGGCTGGTGTAGATCAAGGATTTTGCAACACCTCTTGATCTTCAAGCACATACCTATCCATCTCTTCACAATTATTCCTTCACAAGTTTTTACTTTGTCCATTTCATCAAAGTGCAAAATGAGACAGTTTTTTGAATCATTTGGGCAGGGACACCAGCACAGAGCTGAGACATGTTCTTCCAGTTCTAGAACATGACCATGTTCTTCTAGTTTTAGAACATGAGGCTCGGGGGTTGCCTACAGTAGATATATACCTCCATTTTTTAGGACAAAAATATTCTCCAAGGGGGGAAGAATGTAATAAAGTAAGTATGTGATCTAAGGGTCCAACCAGTTCAGAAAGATCTGAAATCGGACACCGTTTGGTCATCCATGTGTATGACCAAAGATCTCGAGTTTAGACTTACTAGGAGGTCTTGTGCTCTTGTGAACAAGTGATCCACTTAGCTTAGTGGTTAAGTCTCAAGGATGTGAAGGAAGAGGTCTTGGGTTCAATCCCCATGGGGAACATGGGGAGAGTATTTTGCCCAAAGAGCTCTAGAGCCTTCTAGAAGCATCCACTTGAGTTAACTCTAGTTAACTGGGACACTTGGCACACATGTAGTTACATGGCTGACACATGGCTAACTAGTATCCACCTGCCCAAGAAGGCAGTCCCCTAGAGAGAGCTATATATAGAGGCATTTGGATGGGAGGAGAGTCATCTCTCTAGTAGGTGGTGGTCGTAATCCTTGTTCTCTTGCATTGGGTAGGGGCTGGAGTCCCTGTAGTTGTTTGCGGTCCTCAGGCCTGATCTTCCTCAATCTCAAGATTAGCCTTCGGGCCTGATCTTCCTCAATCTCAAGATTAGCCTCATTAATCATCCTGGCAATTTCTTCATCTGTTAAATAGTCCAAAGTGTAGCCCTGTGGGAACTCGAAGCCATAGGAGGGAAAACAAGATTGGATCCCTTTGCACTTAGTCTGGGCAAGCGAATCGTGAATGGGCGAACACGTCTTGTTTGAGGTGGTTTCACATCTGGTGTGAGGGTGGCACCTATTGTCGGTGCACAAGGTATTTGGACTGCTCCTCTCATTTTCTTGGATGGTGGGCAAGCAATGGATGCCCGTCTCTGGAATTCTTGGGCTCTGGACCACACCAATGCTCTCTAGATGGGCACATCATAAGCTGGGCACCTATAAATGATTTGTGTAAGCGCACAACATCCATGAAGTACATTCTTGTGTTTCTTGTTCTAGCACTGATGTGCTAAGTGAATTTGATCAATGATCCAATGGGGCAGATTGAGGGGGAGATTTTCTGTTTCTACCAAATACAAGCTGAACCAAATTCTCTTGGGCTTAGCTTAATCCCTTTGATCCCTAGAGTATTTATAGATCCTTTTACCTTTTGATACCTCATCTTAGAAAAAACTCCCCAAAATTTAGGTTCTTTACTTAAGAGAGAAAATTTTTTTCATCTCACAAATAATTCATGACCTTATTGCTAATACCTTGGTAGAATCTATAGTAGTTCCAATTTCAATTACTTGGATAATCATAATCCAACTATGACCATTTCCTATTCATCACACAAAAGTGATAAAGACTTAGTCTCTATCTTAACATCTCCCTTCCTCAATCTACAAGCATAATAGCTTAGCCCATGGATTTTCTAGAGATCTCCCCCTCCATTCAAGTCCAAGGATCCATTAATGCTTTTCAAACTCCCAATATATAGAATCCCTTAAAGGATCGATACACATTTTGGCTAATCCATCTATAATGCTTAAGTACCACTACCCATGGTTTGGGAATTACTTGAGATTGGCTTATCTCTCTTCTTTTAGTCTTCTCTATGATCTTCAAGAATTTCCTTCAATCTTTAATAATTTGGATGATTTCTATCACTATCAAGTTGTAATTTTATGGTTATCACTAAGTTCTCTTGGAATGGCTCCACAACTAACAAGATTTTGATATCCATGATTACAAATTATCCTCATGATTTCTTTCAATTTCACCTTTTTCCTAAGTTTTATAGTTAGAGTGGCCTTATTCCTTTTAACATGCATAATATATCTTTTACATATGCAAGTATCCTACACCATCATGGTGCATCTATGGCAAGCACAATACACCTCCTCATCCGAGGGCATGAGAAAATATCTAGTGTAGGCATTTCTTGAGTCTCTTGTACAAATATACCCATGCACTTTCCCTATGGGTGGAGCCCTATACAAAAAATACATGTGCTTATAATTCATGCACAAGTTGAACAATCTAAATTAATCAAAGCTACAATAAGGTGCTTCTTAAGGCTCCCTGATAAACTACAATGTGTTACATAAACTAAAGAATATACACTACCATTCCTCATTTAGAAGTACTATCATGCCAAAAATTGTTGATGAAGCCACCAAATCCATTGCCAAAATTGTTAAAACTCAATAGAAGAACATAATTTCATTGTGTATAAAATTCAAACCTCTTTCAATTATAGTAACTTTTTGTCATTTTTGTAAGATAAGATTTCCCATAAGCTAAAAATCTTCAAAGTCGGATACTTGAACAAAGAATACGGAGCATGAAGTTGGCCAGGTACTATGAAGCCACTAATTGGAGTTGATGACTAAACATGCCAATTTTGAGGCTTGCCAAATAACTTTGGGATATATTTTCTTCAATCTTAGACCATGGGCTTGTTGTTAAAAATCCATGCAAAACATACGAGTCAACATCAAGAAATTTAAGCACATGTGATACCTTTGAAGAGGGGATGAAAATGCCCTCTCATATGATTTGAACATCTTTGGTATGGGCACACTTCAAAGTTTCTATGTTTTTCTCATAGAGCTTTTTGACCCTTCAACTTCAAATTTGTATTTAGCTCTTCTTTCTCATTATATACTTTCATCTATTTCTTTTTATTTGAGCCTTCTAGCAAAGAGAAGAGCAGATATTGTCCTCCTCCATGTATGGCTATCTTTGTGTGAGGAGCTTTGATGTTGTCATATCCATCTTTAGTCTCTTTCCATGTAGGAACTTCAAACTAAAAACATTATAAAAAAATAAGATTAGTTGAACATCATAGGTAAAGCGAGAGCCAAAGATGTATGTTTGAGACTAGTTTGGGTAGAGAAAAGGCCTCCCATTGGCACAATCTCTTTTTGCACAAGAAGATAAATGAAACCATGCTGAAAGAGAGATGAGGGAGAGGGAGAGAGAGGGGGCCAGAGAGAGAGAGAGATAAGTGAGTGCATACAAAAAGTTAATGAATGACCATAGCGTTTAGGATGGATAGTTCATGAGATCTAACTTGAACATGAAGAAGGACTTCATCTCTCATGAACAAGATGATGACTCACAAGGTCTCCATGGAATCTTGACCTAGGAGCTTTGATACCAATGTTAAAAACCTAACTCTCCACCCAACTTGCCATTACATAGATCCTTGGACTAAAGGTGACCTCTGGAGTTAAGCAGAGTCCACATAAGCATGTGCAACCTCCACCATTACTTTAACACCTTCCTCTAGAGTCTATTAGTACCAGGTGTACTCACTGTTTGAGTTAAGTACCCTTATACTCGAGCTAATTTGAGTAGATGCTTCTAGAAGGTTTTAGAGTCTTTAGGCCAAATACTCTCCCCAAGGAAAAGGGTTGGGATTGAACCCAAGACCTCCTTCCCATCCTTGAGACTTAACCACTAGGCTATGTGTACAACTTTGTTTAATACTCTAGAAGTTCCTAATGTTATCGTTGTTTAAGCCTTGGACAATCTACTTTATAACAAACTACAATGGAAAGAATCAAATGAGGAAAGTCGTTCTACTATGTCCATTCATGGTCTATGACAAATCACCAAAACATTTTTACTGATAGCTAACAGATGCTCGCCCACACTTGGCCAAGAACACACATAGAAGGTACAAGTTCGTACCTCCCAACCACGTCCAAGAGTGTTTGTGTGAGACCACAAAAAATGCTCTAATTTCTCCTTTACCTCTTCAACATGACAAGTACATCCTTAAGATGCCACATGGCAATTCATGCCATTACATCCTAAGGGATGGGTGACCCAAGTCATATGTATTCCTCATAGTGTGACATTTCCTTCCCCCTATAGGCATTTTTGTCCTCAAAAGTATAGATGAAATGTCCACAGTGGTATAAGAAAGTGCTCATACTCCCCTAAACCCCATGTATTCTATGTACACGATCATATTTGTATGTTGCTTCCCATATACTTCCCCTTAAGAAGCCTCATATGAGATCATCTCAAAGGTGGGAAACAATCTATGTGGTTCCTATTATCTCCCATGTCATTATATTTCCAAGTCATCACTCCCATAATGACTAACATCACCAAAGTGACATAAGTCCAAGTGATGTTTCTTCTATGGAGTAATAAAATGAAAGATAAATTATGAGAGACAAGTTAACTAAACTTGATCATACTATAATGAAGATTATAAACCATAAAATCCTCTAGGTTATAAAACAAAGTCCCATAATAAAGTGAATGCAAACCCTCCTAGAACTACAATGATTGATTGGCCCTCTTGCCACTCTGGGTCATCCTAACCTTGAATGTACTCACGAGTAATAGTGTTGGTCTAAACTACTGTGTGTCCTATGCCAGTCCATCTTCTAGCTCACTTCCTTGGTAGTAAAATGAAATCTCTACATTCCACTAAACAAGAAGTCCTTGGTTTTTCATCCATAACCTTTGGACTAAGTTCTATTAGAAGATCGTCAATGTCACTTGTGCAAACTCTACTATTTTCCCCTTCCCTCTAGTTTTCCATATGAATGCAAAAACTTCCTTCCTGAGATTCAGATAATCCATAAGTATACATTCTCCTAATTGATGCTCAATCATCATCCTCATGACAAAACAACAACTAAGAGTTTGGTAACCCAATAGGTCACATCTATCCTTATCTCATAAAAACCCAAAAGAGGGGAGTCATTGCTCTACTCCTAGTCTCACTAATGTCAATAGACCATCACTCAAAGTAGACATAACCACTTCTCTCTAGAGTCTTTAATCAAGACTCAAACTAACCATTGATTATTTGATATCCCTATTACCTTTGATAGAAGAGTGCCTCTCTACCTAGACAATCTAAAGAGTAATGAATTTTCTCCATCTCTTCTAAGGAAGAAGGATCTAGCAGTGGAATCTATTCCACTTTCCCTTTACCTTTAAAGAGGTGATGATGGATTCATTTGTCTCTACTCTCCATAGATAAGAACACATAAGCATTCAAATTGTTTCCCTTCCTAAAAATGGAGATTCAAACTCTAAATGAAAGAAAACCACAATGAAAATAGATTTCATGAATCTCTAAGTAGAATCCAGCTCCACTCCTCAAGTCTCAATAAAGTGTTCTTTAAATATCTCCCCTAAGCTTAGTAAAAAAAGTACTCTATGGATGATGAATCCTTTTTTTCATGGCCATAGAAGAGTTCTCAAAGGAAGATAATCCCCACCATCCCATACAAGTGGTTCTCATCTCCAATGCACACAATACAATTCCTCTAAACAAATAAAAAACTAGCTCCCATAACCAAAATGCAACTCTCATACAACGTGTTTGCTTGATTCTCATGAATCCCATATTATATAACTAAGCTAACTTGATTTAGATGATTCTAAGATCACTAACCTACAAGCTAGTTCTTAAGTACCAATATAGGTACTATTGGGTTGTAGGGGTGTGCACATAATTTCTCTTGTGCATGGGAACCCTCCCTTGCTCATAGAAATTCCCCTTTATGCATATTTGGGGGCTTGCACATGAGAACACCCTCTTAGGAACTTTTTAATTAATCTCCAAGACTAAGGCTTTGAAGCTTGTAAATATACCCACTTTTTGTAATTTCTAGAATAGAGGAAAAAACATGCATACATTCTTGAGGATTTGGTTGTTAAAAGAGTATCTTTAAATATCCTCACAGGATATGTTAGTTTAGGGGAAGAGGGCGATTCTTTTGGTTCACGTGATCTCCATGTATGCCTCTTTTAGAAATGAAAGGAAGAACTCTCTACTTCTAAGAACATGTGCATTTGTATTATTTGTCTTTGTGTGTGAGAGTGAGGTGTGTGTGCATGCTTGCAAGTAGAATGTTATTGCATGTTTTGTATTTTCCATTATGGACTAGGATCCTAGATGACCTTCCTCTTCATGTTCTCAAGGGTTTCTGACAATTTTTTAGAGTATTTGGCCAATGGCTTGAGCATGATGGAGGGTTGAATGGCTGAAAAGAGAGTCCTTCTTGAGCTTTCCTATTGCTTCCATGCAATGTGGTGTGGGTCTTGCCTCCCCTTGGTCATACTACAACAACAATTTTGGCGACATTGCTGAGGAAACCGACCTTTTATCACTTGGAGAGCTCAAAAGCATGTGGTAAAATATTGAATTGCAATTTTTTCTTCTCATGTACATAAGTTTGAGTGCTTGCATCTCATTCGCACCCTTCCCTTGGACCATTAGCTCATCCTAATCACCCCATTTTTTTTGTTTCTGTAGTGTACTTTGTGTTCATTATTGTTGTTGAAGGAAAATCCCCCCCTTAACCCCCTTCTCTCTCTCTCACTCTCTCACACACGTACACACTCCCACACACTCATTGTGACATCACTTTCCACCACTGTCATCTCTTTGTTAAGTGATTGCCAGGGGTAGTGGGGTGGGTAGTATTTCTTTTCCTTCCCTCTCTTCATCTATTTGAGAAAAGAAAAAAACAACAAAGCAAATTTTGGATTGATAAAGAGATGCATCGTATACTGCTTCCCTAATGAAAATGATTCTTAAACCTTTAGAGAAGTTCATCCATCTCCGTGACATTGGTGGGGAATGGAAGCATTCACTTCTCGCTCTTTCGCTCATAACGTTAACTACAAAAGAAAAGAAGAAACGACATGACATGTTAGAAATGCGCTAGTGGAGCATGTAGGGCATCGGATAGCCCTCGCACATGAGGCATCGTTGTCGGACTTTGGGAATATTTTCACCTTTTCGGGTCACCCAAAAATCAAAATCCCAATGGACTGGTGCCCGTTAGCACTAGTCCATTCACGTGACATGAAGTCAAGCCATCCTTATTATATTAATTTATTCTGCTTTTTTAGAGGTTGCACAGATCTATCTTGGATATATATGGTACATCACTTAAAATGGAAGACTTTTTTTTTATATTTCTATTATCTTTTATTCAGTTGAAAATTCTTTCGCTAAATATTATGATGATGCCATAATATTTTTTTAGTGAATATATCATGATTTTTATTCAATTTAATGTTTTTTTTCATTGTTGTGGGTAATTAGGATCATCAAGTTTATTACATGAATATGAAATAAATATTAACAAGATGGTTTAAAAAATTACAAACATGGATTCGGAACTAAAGGATCGTTTTGTGAGTCACATTGAAGCAAGAAAATCAACCAATCGGAATTCAAAATGTGCACGAGTGACCCAAGGCCTATTTCTTTGGCTGCCTGAAATATGACCATTGGGCCTTCATGTGCACCTAAATCCGGTCACCCGAAGTCCATCTCCAACCACTCGAAATCTGACCACTAGACATCTATGCGCTCTTGGAACACTTTTCGGGTGACCCAAAAAGTGATCTCCGACCAGCCGAAAACATATCCATGTGGAGTCATGCCCTAGTCTCCACCCTGTCAAATTGAATGAACAATAAAGGCATGGTTGTTGGTTGTGTGAGGCTTGGAGAGAAGGTAGCATCGTGGGAAAGCCAAACCTTCAGTTGCGTGCGTCAATCGCGGGGTCCTAGCCGTCAGTCACAGAAAGCGCTGTCCATCGCAGGAATCACATCGATCGTGGAGATACCTATCCGTCGCGGAGGACCTACCTCCATTTATTGCGATCGACAGATGTGCGATGGAGAGATGATGCACACTTTGCTCACGTGTCATTCGCGATTCAATCCATGTGTAGCTACTGGCCTGTGTCAATTGCGAATCAAACCATGCAGTTTTTCTCGCCTCTTTTCACCTCTCCTTTATTGTTTCCTTCTATGGCAGTGTTATTTGTGTAAGTGTAGAAGAATTTACCATCAACGCATAGACAAAGAGTATTGCAGGTGGATTTAGAAGCACTCTCTCTGGTTGTCTTGATCTACCTGTCTTTGATGGTGGGTAGAATGTCTTGATCTACCCTTCTTTGATGGCTTGAATTCGATCCAACAAGGTGTCTGTGTTATTCATTTCAATGTTTCAAGCATAAGGAAAAGAAATGAGACAGCTTTTTTTCGATCGAGTCCAAGTTGTTGCGCATCGAAAGCTTTTTTGCAACTTACTAAGTGGGTCTTCCATCACAACTGATGGGTGGCATGCGACTGCTCAGTGTTTGGAAAGCTAAGAAATCGACTTAGTTCAATTTACTTTTGGTGATTCTCGCCTCAATGTCGTCCTTCTTTCCCTCTTTGGTCCTAAGCAATGTGGCTCCCCTCAGTCCCAGTGCCCCCTTGAGGTGGACTCCATCCCCTTGGACGTCGCACCTCCGGTGGTCTCTTTGTGCAAGAGGTTTGTGGCGGCAAAGCAAGAAGAACTGATGAAAACTAGTCTCATCGGTCAAGTATGTGGCCCTAGGCCCCCTCTAGAAAATGTGAGAATTTTCCTGCACAAGGAATGGTTCCCACGTGGTATAATTGTGTGCAAATGTCAATTCCTGTCGACGAATCACCTGTTTCTAGTGTTTGAGAATGAAGAGATGGCCTTTCAGGCCCTACAAGCCGGCTCTTGGCTAGTGGGCCAGCCAACCTTATGTCTATTTAAGTAGAACCTAGACTTTGTTCTGAACAAGTCAAAGCCTCTTCGTTACCCGCTATGGGTGGAGCTTCCCAATCTGCCATATTTCTTGTATGGATTCTTCGAGAAATCATTTCTCCGATCGATTGCCTGATGGCCTCAAGAGAGGATCTTGGGGGGTTAATCTACGAGGGTGCTCAACACTCTTTCAACGCACAATGGCACCCTCAAATTTGCATTGAAACGGACTTGAACCAGGTCCTCCCCTCCAAGATCTCCGTAAACTGTGGTGATGGTAAGATTTGGGTACAGGAGATTACCTACAAGAATTTGCCCAATGCCTGCTTCCATTGGGGGCATCAAGGGCATAGGATCAAAGATTGCCCCTTGAAGCTAAATACCAATAAAAACAAGCTTAAACCAGATGGGTCCCTAGATCCTTTCCCTCAAGTTGGCACTCGAGATCATCCTCCTCCGATGGAGGAAGAAGAGGGCACTCGTGTTGCAGAGACGGATTCAGAAGGGTTCACTGAAGTAAGACATAGGAGGAAAGTTAGCCCTCAAAGATCATTAGCAAGGAACGTTACAACCATTGTTCCTTCGAATAACATGTACTGCAACCTAGAAAAGGAGATTAATGAGGTCGACCTCCCAGGGGATAACCTTTATGAAGAAGACCCTGCTGACAATTCCCTTGGGTGCTCTACCAGCAAAGAAGACAACCAAGAAGGTTACACCACCAATAAAGAGGATGGCTTCACTACTAGCAATGAAGACAACCAAGACAGTGAAAGCTCCTTCCTTGGCCCTACTCTTCCGATATGCATGCCAAGCTTACCACAACAAAAGTCAAAGCTTAAAGGGAAACAACCGTCGAGCATGCCTTGGAAGATCCCCCTCAAGAGTAGGATCCTAAGTCAAGAAGTTGGGAGGAAAAAAGAAGATCACAAGAAAAAAAAAGATTGGGTCCCTCCCCTAGAAGAGGGCAACCATCAATAATGAAAATCACTTCGCTAAATGTCAAGGGTTTGTCGAACCCCTCAAGAGTGGCGATTCTTGGTCAATGGTTCAAAGACAAGTGCCTCAACCCCGACTTTATCTGCTTACAAGAGATTAAAATCGACGCAGAGGATCTCCAGAAACGGCATTTCTCCGAACCACCTTTGGCTCTCCACTTCATACCCTACGGGGGCGAGGGGCGCTGCGATTGTTCTTAGTCACTCCTGGTCCGACAGATTGACCTCGACTTGTGAAGATCAGAATCATCGTTGGATTGCTACCTCTATCGGGTTCCCTAATCAATGCCATCAAGGGTGAGACTCTTTGGAAGATTTGGAGGGAGTGATGTGCTGTCAACTTTGGCCAAACCCTAAAGGAATGGTCAATTGAGAAATCCTTGTTTCTTCTAGGTAAAAGAATCTCCCGAGATAAGAGATGTCCATCGTTTAGGCACCACTATATTTATCTCCTTGTTGATAACAAGCTGAAACCCAAATGGGTCCAGCATGAGGGAGATGATAGATTTGTACGCCTCATTTGTAATGCCCTCTAGCTTACTGAACTTGTCCCATGCTTTGTGAGATTTGGGGGGTCCCATGGGCACTAATCCCATTCACTTGTAACTTTTCTTCTTTATTTTAAATAAAGTCCGGGAGAATAGGCAAAGCCAAACTTCCTTTTATTATTAAAAAAAAAAAGAACTCTTTCTCTTCATACCCATGGGTCTACCTCGTGTCGAATTCAGTTGAAGCTCCCCTTTGCACGCATTCATGTGGCTATTGATGTGAGGGTTGAGATCCATCGAGGTCCGCTTGTTCTACTAGGTGTGGGGTTGAGCTCTGTGTGAGCTCCTCCTTCTTCTCCCTCTGTTGGGGGTTGAGCTTGTGTTGAGCTCCCCCTCAAGTTCAATCTGACCTAAGTGGAGCTCTTCTCCCTATCTACTAAGGTGCGCCAAGGATCAAGTTCGGGTGTCCATACAGTCTCTGTGCATGCAATGGTTCTACGGGTTGTGCATTGCTCCCCTGTTGCTCTTACTCAAGAGGAGAACGGTGAGCCAAGGGCCACCAAGGCAATAACGATGCCTCCGGCGATGGTCGTGCAATTGGTAGCTACAATCTCAGACAGAGTTTCACCATAATGCTGCATGCTCATAATGGCTACAGGCAACATTGTCATCTACAGACATCTTTGGGGGGATGCATAGCTGTCTCTAAAAACGCCGATGAAGTGCCCTAATCACATCATGTTTTATCCTCAAGGTATGTCTTTCTGCCAAAAAAAACTCCATAGCCTATAAGCACGATAGTCACTGCACTTAGTCATAATGTCCAACCATCCTTCTTCTCTTCCTTCTACTGCCTCATGAACATATTCGAGATCCATAAGCTCGTCGACAGGCCTAATTGTTTACATGACTTCAGTACGAGGATCGACACCCAAGTTATGACTCGATGAACTATGAACTCACTAGTCGCAGTTGAACTGGAGTGTTTCGAAGCCTGGGAATCGATACACAGAACTCTCAAATCCAACGACATCTTTCTACGTCCATTCTCATGTCTATTGTAGGGGGTCAACTTGTTAGGGCGCTGCTCTGAGCATTTGCCACTTTGGGCATCATTAATGCTGCAGGCTAACTCCAGCCTACTAAGTGAATCAATCATCATGGCACGATAAAAATGCAAAATGATCTTGTGAGGTGATACTTCATGAGGAGCCGATCCTTCCCCTCTATCTTCTACTAATGATTATTTGTGGTCTTTTCTCATACTCCATTTCAGTGTTATTATGGCAATTCTTCTAGCATATCGGTTGGCTGTAAAATATTCAGGGCTCGACTGGTAGATGTTTTGCTCACTATTATATGTACTAGAGTGGATTGATCGAGGGTGTCTATCGCTTATGAACACCTGAAATGGTTCTCTGAAGCATTGTATTTGTTCCTTCTTGTTTCAAAATATGAATGTATTCAGCATTTCTGTTCAGTCTACATGATGATTCATACTTCTCTTCATTCATCGATTATGAGGTCATTATGCTTTCGCAATCTTCCATTTCCGCTTCAATCCCAAGGGGGCTATTCTCTAGTCCACTCTGGATGCCATTGTGCTTCTCATGATGTCAATGACATCGCCAATGCATGTCCATGAACTCTCCTATTGTTCCCACCACCCCCCTACTGGTATAAATGAAAAAACACTCGTTTGAAAGAAATATGCACTTAAAAAGGTTGTCTTGGAAGATGTTTTGCTCATTGTGTTGATAGATGGTCTCAAGACTCAAATTCCAAGCGCTTTTAAACTCAAATTATGAAGATCACTTTAAGGTTCATTATATCGCAAAAAAGGCAAGTGTGACAACCCGTGGGCAAGAGCCCCCCCCCATGTATTTCTATCTAGGCCTTTTTGGTGCTTGTATGGTTTGCCGACCGGCGCCAAATTGTGCGCAACTATAGGGGGACATGGTGAGCCTCCGACCCAAGTGACCAAGTGAACTCAAGCGATCTTAACGATCAACGTGCGGTAGCCTTCGTGCTAGTCCCCTCCCTACGCACCTCTCGAAAGCGCCGTCGTGCCATCGAGGGGCCGTTGTAACGCGTTTGCCCGCGACGCTTAACGCGGGCCGGCTCACTATAAACGTTTACCCGCGACGTCCAACGCGGGCCGGCTTAGGCCGTCTCTTTTGTAATCAGTTTTCTTTCAATGCAAGTTGGTTTTTCATTCAAACGGTGATCTTCCGCTTCCAAGTAAGCGAACAAAGCAATCAAGTAAGTCACCCTACCGACGGGCCGGTGCGAGTCGCCGAGCGAGCCCGGGGTGCTTGCTTTCGTTTTATCACAGTTGGTATCAGAGCCTCGCTCGATCCAAGCGGCCTTGGAAAAGAGAACGGACCGGTTGTCACACCAGTGCTGGGGACCGAGTCTTAACGTTCTACTTAGTACACCGCGATGGAGGGTGAAGGCAACGACGCGTTTCTTAGCGACGTGGAGCCACGCGGTGGAGGCCACAAAGAGACAGGAAAGGAAAAACGGAGGAACAAGGGGAAACGTCAACCGACCCCGCCTCCCACAAATCGGAATTATGATCTTGGAACGTTGGAAAAGGAGAGGGATGAACTGCCCGTAGACTGGATGGTGGCTCAGGAAAACCGCATGGGCCGTCTTGAGTCCACCATCGCTGATCTGGCGCAGTTGTTGAAAGGTCAGGCAGAAACAAGGGAAAACAAGCCCAGGGATACGGGAAAGCAACCAGAGGTTCAACAGGGGGAGACATCGGGGCGCACGTCTCGACAAGGCCGTCGGCCTCGCGTCAGACGATACAACCTCATCTCCTCCTCGGACGATGGTAGCGACTCAGACTCCTATGGGAGGTTCAAACCGTGCCCACCCGAGAAGTTCCGGGGTAAACGCAACTCTCTCGCAGTCTCCAAATGGCTTCGAGACATGGAGCAATACCTCGATCTTCAAAGAGTGGGTAAGCGACATTGGGTGAAGATTGCCGCCTCCTTCCTAGCCGACGATGCCGACGCTTGGTTCTTGGCAGAGTCCGCAAGGGAGGAATTCAAGTCATGGAAAGAGTTCAAAGCAGCGTTTGAGGAGTATTTTATTCCTCAAAACGAATCATTCAAACTCAGGGATGAGTGGCGGGGCCTGAAACAAGAAGGGCCGTTGTCCGAATACATTCGCAAGTATAGAAGACTCATGTTGCAAATCACGGAGATGCACGATCTTGATCGGCTGCATGGGTTCCTATACGGATGTAGCGTTTGGACGCGGTGAGAGATAGAAAAACAGTCGCCCCCCACCTGGGAAGAAGCCATTGTCATGGCCGAAAGATATCAGGATGCGGAGAGCAACCGTCGTGCTCAAAGCATACGCAGAACAGAAAACGTATCACCCCGAAGAAATCAGCAGGGAGTGGGAAACAACATCTCAAACACCCGCCCTGCCACCGCTCAGAATACGGGCAATGCTCAAGTACAGAGAAACCCAACCACTCAAGGGAACAATCAACAGAGGGCGCTGCCAGCCCCTCAAATGCAAAGGAATGATCCCCGGCCGTTCTGTAGGGTATGCCGCGGGAATCACTGGACGCACCAGTGCACGCGCAACAATAACCAGACGCGAGTGCAAACGGCTCACGTAGAAGAGGAGCCACCGAGACGAAATACAAACGTAATCCTAACAGAACTAGATGAAAACGAACAAGAGATACAAAACGGGAATGAAGCACCACATGTAGGTACGGTGGCCGCACTGCCAGGATGTTTTCCAATGACCTTAAGAATGATTCAAAATATGTATTTTTGGGGGACTTTTGGGAACAAGAGAAAAGCAGTGTTAGTAGATTCAGGTGCAACACATAACTTTATGTCGCCAGAATGCGCAGCCAGTTTACAGTTGGCTTTGAGTAAGTTACCTGAAATGTCAGTAACCTTCGCCCAAGGCCGCGACGATAATGTGAAGATAGCACTGAACGTGAGAATGACAGTAGGTGAATGGTCCGCGAAGCTAGATTTTTTGGTAGTCCCGCTAGAGTCGTTCGACGTCATAGTTGGGCTATCTTTTATGGATAGATACATGGTCAGTCTATTAGGCAAAAAGATTGACAAGCTTCTCCTAGATATGCAAGGAAATATTGTGGTGGTGGACTGTTACAGAGTAGCAAGAAGGACCCCAGTAACACGTCAAGAGACACAAGGGAAACAAGAAAACGGAGACAATCCAGGATCGAACCCTCAAGAAATAAAAGCGAAAGCAAGTACGCCTCCAACGTCAAGGGAGGAATTAGACAGACAAAGAAAAGGAAAAACACCGATGCATCAAGAGGGTGCGTCGTCAAGTAGCCAGAACAAAGGGAACAAAGCCGTGAACCTACCACCAGGAAAATTAAAGTCAGTAGCCGCAGTAACAAGGGCAGTAAACAAACAACAGACACAAGGGCCAATGACGGCCAAGCAAGTGGAAAAGGCAATGAAACAAGGGGCTCAAGCACACTTGTGCCTCATAAAGTGTAATCACATAGACATAGAGGAACAGGAAAGTAACAAGATGAAGGTGGGTGACCAAAGAGTTCAGGAGGTACTTAGAGAGTTTCAGGACGTTCTACCGAGTCAGTTACCAAGCGGCCTGCCACCACTCAGGCAGGTACAACATAGAATCGAGGTCATGCCAGGCCAAGCTCCACCCGCAAAGGCACCTTATAGAATGAATGAGACAGACCTAAAGGAGTTAAAAAGGCAACTGGTAGAACTAGAACAGCAAGGGTTCATTCGACCCAGTAGTTCACCCTACGGTGCTCCCGTTTTATTCGTCAAGAAGAAAGATGGCAGCATGCGGTTGTGTGTGGACTATCGGGCTTTGAACAAGATTACAGTCAAGACCAGGTACCCAGTTCCAGTTATGGATGAATTGATGGACCGACTGGGTCAGGCGAAATTCTTCACACGAATAGATCTCAGATCCGGATATCATCAAATTCGGATTGCAGAACAAGACATTGAGAAGACGGCATTCAGAACTCGCTATGGCAGCTATGAGTGGCTAGTCATGGCTTTCGGACTTACAGGCGCTCCAGGCACGTTTTGCCGGGAGATGAACGACGGATTCAGAGATATGTTGGATGAGTTCTTAATCATCTACATAGACGATCTTTTGATCTACAGCCGCAATTTAGAGGAACACCTGGACCACGTGAGAGCAGTACTTCAACGTCTAAGGGAAAGACAGCTCTATGCCAAGCCAGAAAAGTGTGAATTTGCCATGACTTCAGTTGAATTTTTAGGTTTCATGGTTTCAGACAAAGGAGTGATGATAGACCCTCATAAAATCACAGCAGTTCGTCAATGGGCACCGCCTAGAACAGTCAGAGAAGTGAGAGAGTTCATAGGTTTCTGCCAGTTCCCACGAAAATTCATAAAAGACTTCAGTAAAGTGGCGGCTCCGCTCACAGAGTTAACCAAAGGTAAGGGTTGCTTTGTATGGGGGCCTAAGGAACAAGATGCTTTCGAGCAACTCAAACAGGTGATGTGCGAAGCTCCTGTGTTGAAGTTGCCAGAGTTTGACAAAGAATTCGAGATCCACACAGATGCATCAGGATTGGCAATTGGAGGGGTCCTTATGCAGGAAAGGCGCCCTGTGGCTTATGAGTCACACAAATTTTCAAGTACAGAGTTAAGATGGAGCACTCACGAGAAGGAGATGCTCGCAGTGATCCACTGTTTGCGAAAGTGGCGTCACTATGTCCAAGATAAACACACAAAAATCTACACCGACAACATTTCACTCAAGTACTTTTGTACTCAGCCAAAGTTATCCCCCAAGCAAGCAAGGTGGCAGGATTTCTTGGCTGAATTTGACATAGACATAATTCACAAACCCGGCAAGCAAAACGTCATGCCAGACGCCCTGAGTAGAAGACCGACGCTGGCCGCAATTTCCATGGCCGAGAGTAAGACGAAAGATCAAATTCGTAAGTTGCAACAAACCGATCCGGAGATACAGAGGATCATAAAAGATGTACACTCGGGCTTAGATCATAAAGGGAAATACGCAATTGTGAACAACATGCTATATAGAAAGGGAAGGATTTACATACCGGACAACGCAGAAATACAAAGGATGCTTTTATGGGAAGCACACGATTGCCAGTTAGCCGGACATGGCGGACAAAGAAGAAGTTATGAACATTTAAAGGAGCATGTATTTTGGCCGAAGATGAAAGACGACGTGATTGAATATGTTCAAACATGCCCGACCTGTCAACTAGTAAGACAGCAGAAGATCAAACCGGCAGGCCTACTCCAACCCATGCCCGTTCCGAACCGTCCTTGGGACATGGTCAGCATGGATTTCATAACAGATCTACCAGCATCCGATGGGCATAATGCAATTATGGCAGTAGTGGATTATTTCTCTAAACAAGCACACTTCATACCGATGAAGCCACCTATGCCGGCAAAGGTGGTAGCACAAACTTTCTTCCAAAAAGTGTTTAAGTATCATGGCCTTCCTTTGGCTATCGTGTCAGACCGGGACACTAGATTCATGAGCGACTTATGGCGGGAACTTTTCTCCATCTTAGGGACTCAGCTTCGATTCTCGTCGGCCTATCACCCCGAGACCGATGGGCAAACAGAAAGAGTCAATCAAACCATAGAAAATTACTTGCGGAGTTACATTCAAGCGGACCAGAAGGATTGGGCCAAGCACCTTGACATTTTAGAATTCCATTATAACAGCTCAATCCATTCCAGTACATCTATGTCACCGTTCGAGGTGGCCACAGGGAAAAGTGTAATCACACCTATGGCACTCATGTCAGATGAAGTGCTAGTGGCAGCAGACCGGGAATGTGGTAATTTTTTACGAGACTGGCAATCTAAACTACGACAGGCGAAAGAGGCTCTTATCAAGAGCAAAGAAAGGATGGTAAGAATTGCTAATCAGAACCGAACAGAGGCGCCAGATTACCAAGTGGGTGACTTAGTTCTAGTAAATGCCAAGAACATCATTTTACCCAGGAATTTCACTCCAAAGTTCAATCATAGGTACTATGGACCGTACAGAATTAGTCACCGCTTCAACCAAGTGACATATCAGCTGGCTCTTCCACCCGAAATTCATATCCACAACTCGTTCCATGTGAGTTTGTTAAAACGCTTCCGCCCTGATACTCGCTTTGGACGTCAAGTTACATTGGTGGAAGACCCAATCGAACAACGACAGGTAGACTTGATCCTCAAGGAGAATAGCTTGCAATTCCTCGTCAAGTGGCGTGGCCGCCCCCTCAAGGAAGCCACATGGGTAAGTAAACAGAGTATGCCACCGACAGCCCAAAGCCTCATTGAGTCGTTCCAATCGACTCATCCTTCGACCTCCCAGGCGCGACTTCCGTAGCTTTACGAGGACGCAAAGCTCTTCGAAGCGGGGGAGAATATGTGACAACCCGTGGGCAAGAGCCCCCCCCCCCATGTATTTCTATCTAGGCCTTTGTGGTGCTTGTATGGTTTGCCGACCGGCGCCAAATTGTGCGCAACTATAGGGGGACATGGTGAGCCTCCGACCCAAGTGACCAAGTGAACTCAAGCGATCTTAGCGATCAACGTGCGGTAGCCTTCGTGCTAGTCCCCTCCGTACGCACCTCTCGAAAGCGCCGTCGTGCCATCGAGGGGCCGTTGTAACGCGTTTGCCCGCGACGCTTAACGCGGG
Organism: Ceratopteris richardii; assembly: GCA_020310875.1. Lineage (NCBI taxonomy): Eukaryota > Viridiplantae > Streptophyta > Polypodiopsida > Polypodiales > Pteridaceae > Ceratopteris > Ceratopteris richardii. Next base: position 14,826,025 of record CM035415.1, on the reverse strand, counting down.
CCGGCTCACTATAAACGTTTACCTGCGACGTCCAACGCGGGCCGGCTTAGGCCGTCTCTTTTGTAATCAGTTTTCTTTCAATGCAAGTTGGTTTTTCATTCAAACGGTGATCTTCCGCTTCCAAGTAAGCGAACAAAGCAATCAAGTAAGTCACCCTACCGACGGGCCGGTGCGAGTCGCCGAGCAAGCCCGGGGTGCTTAAGCGAATTTTGGACATATTGAGCACTGGGAGTTTGTTTATTAGATCACACTCACTTGTTGAGGTTCTAAAATCCTCTTATGCTGATGTTCTTCTATGTTATGAGATTTCTTGACTTTTATATGTTGATAACTTGGCGTGAAGCTTGAAATACCTCTGTGTGATTGCCCTTTGCTAAGAAATGTCGAAGCTACCGATTTCCTTGTCTTTATGTGTATTTCAAGGTGGAAGTACCTAGTGCTTGAGGTACTTGGTCGGTTGTGGTGTGCGACTTCCCTATTTAGGGATTGTGACCACACCTCCTATTAACATTTGGAGGCTATCAACATTTGAAGGTTATGACAAAAGTTGTGGTTATACTATGGGAATCATGTCTTGCATATCTGTATTTGCAAATGGAGAAGGATATTGTTGGTCATGTATTTTGACAATGCTTTCTGAGTTGTAGTGATGGTTGGGGTTTTGTGTCTAATCACCTAAAGATGGGATTGTAGCCAAACAAGGCTACCCATAATGTGCAGGGATACCTAATATGGATATAAAGTTGGTTTGTCTTGTGATAAGATTTACAATGTTCCAAACTGTTCTTTCATGAGTCTCTCAACTTTCAAAACAGCCAATTGGGGCGAGATGATGCTACAAGAATACAAACGAGAAGATTGCCTCACCTTTCTTATTTTTCCTTTAGGTTTCCTTGTACGACTGGGAAGGATGACTATACCTAGCCCTTCTATGTGTGATGTTGGGAAAGAATTCTCTTAGTTATACTTCATGACATATTTTATGCTCTTCTATGATGAATATGGTGTACTTATCTTCTTCATGAAATATGAATGTGAGCTTTGAAGGGATCAACAATAATTGAGAACATGCTTAGGTGGGGGTGGAGTTTGTGTGACTGCCCCTCATGGGGATGGTGTCCACAACTCCATACCCACACATTAGAAGAAGCTTAGGAAAAGTGACTAGTCCATGGAGGCATGGCAATCAATTATGTTCTTATGTTTGAATTGTTGTAATGAAAATCATAAGCTTTAACTTATTCATACATGTGTTTGAATTAAGGCATGACATCTAAGATCACATATCATTTGGAGGCATGATCAAAGTCATCCTATCACTCAATGCCCATCAAGAGGGAGAGGTAAAAATGAAGCTACAACACACTTGTGTGCACCACTAAGAGACCCACTTCTACATCTTGCTCTTCAATGCACATGTTACAGATGCACTATTAGTGTGTAAATATGCCTTTAGTTTCTCACCTAAATGGACAACTAACAAAATCTACACTTCAGGATTAAAGAATCCTCTTTTGGTGGTTTTTTAGAATTCAAAAGATAATAAATGGTTTTGAAGGCTTTAGGATGATTTTGCTTGACTCCATATCCTTTGGAGCTTCCTTTTGGTGACTTCAGGTCCTTGTAGATTCTTGATCAAGTATCCAACTAGAGGGGCAATATGGTGGGTTTGTATGACTTCTTTATTTAGAGATTGTGCCCACCTCCTCAACAATCTTGACTATGACTAAAGTAGTATCACTTCGGAAGAATTTTTTCAGGTCTTCCAAAGAACTACTCAAGGGGATGTATGCATACTTGGAAATCAAATGCACTTCATGCTTCACTTTAAGCTACTGGGCTGACTACCTCGTAGGAGGATTGTGTCGCTCATCACTTAAAGATTCTTCACCACCTTGAAGGCCTGGGAAGTTTCAAAGCTTAGAAGACTTGAAGACTCAAACTTGAACCTACTCAGCTATGTATGATCCTCTTCTCTTAGCTTTGTCACGGACAATAAAGTTTTTTTTAGGGGAGTGAGAGTACTGGGTTATGGCGTGTGCACATATTTTCTCTTGTGCATGGGAACCCTCCCTTGCTCATAGAAATGCATATTTGGAGACTTGCACATGGGAACCTCTTAGGATCTTTTTAATAATCTCCAAGACTAGGCTTGGAAGTTTGCAAATATACCCAATTTTTGTAATTTCTCAAATACAGGAAAAAACTCACACACATATTCTTGAGGATTTGGTTGTTAGGATAATATTTTTGAATATTCTCATAGGATATGTTAGTTAGGCACATATTCACTTTTTGACTAGCCTTTAGAGCACATGGGGAAAAGAGCTTAGCTTATAAATAGAGAAGCTCATTTTTGGAAGAGGGAGCTTTTGGTTCACATGAGCTTCATGTACATATCTTTTAGAAATGAAAGGAATAACTCTCTACTTCTAAGACTATGTGCACTTGTGTATATTTGTCTTTGTGTGTGAGAGTGCGATGTGTGTGCATGCTTGCAAGTAGGATGTTGTTGCATTTCTTGCGTTTTCCATTATGGACTAGGATCCTCCTAGATGACCTTTCTCTCCTCTGTCTTGAGCTTTCCTATTGCTTCCATGCAAGGTGATGTGGGTCTTGGCTCCCCTTAGTCATACTACAACAACAGGTACTTACAGGATTCCCTTACTATATGGCATCCTATCTAACTTACTCTTTCATTAGAATCCATTCCTCTTAGTTGAGATAAGTTCAATACAAAGACTTAGGTGAGATGTGTGACCATTACCAACGCTCCTTTTGATACCCATAGACGATGACAACTTTCCTAAGTGTTATCCATCTAGGTTATGCCATCTAGAACAGCTAGCCAAAATGCTAGTTGAATATTTTGCCTTCCTAATTTTTAGAATACGACTCCTTGTGTGTATTCAAATACTATGAATACCCCATAGTCTGTACTATTAAGGGCCTCTCTTTGAAGGTCTCATACCTTCACTAACTAACTAAGGAATGAGATTTGCCACTCTTTGGGTTGTTACAATATATGCCCTCCTAGTCTCCATAAAATCTCTTATAAGACTTTGAATGAAGATATTCATCCATGTGGAAATGAATGAAATGATTTTCCATAAAGAAATGAAAAGAACTGGATATGAAAGAATATCCCTAAACTTAATAAGTGTGTATGATACTCTAACATATTCCTAGTTTTTCTTATATTAGCATGCTGGAGACCTCTTGATCTCCAAACGTCTGATCTATCTTGATTTAAGAACTCTTCTATATCAATAATAAACCAAACTTTACACAAACTTCAAATTATCTTTCATATGTATTAAGAAACACTTCTCTGTATGAAGTTTTCTTCAACTCCAAAAATCTGCTTCAGAAATGGACTTCAATCTCTGCATATGACTTCAATTTTAATCATTCAAATGATACTCACATGTTCATACTACCTTTGCGCAATCACATTGATCATTAGTTCTTCAAAAGAACCATTAGATTCTTAATTTCATCACTTAGATCAAACCTTTATCAGAAACTGTCTTCCAAAAATAGCGACTTTGACATGGTCAACTTCTTAAGTTGATTTCTCTCAGAATTTAACCCCTTTTTGCTAAATGCTTTTGGACAAAGCTTCCTTACCTTCTAACTTAGATCTTGAATGCTCAAAAATAAAAAAACTTTACACTGAGCACTGAGATCTAATTAGCAAATCTTTGAACAAGAAAATGTGCGATTCTGAGAACTTCACTTGTAGACTTCTACATATGAATGTTCCTATTTGTCATACACACAACCTAAAGAGAATCAGATAATCAAACTTTGGTCATAGCTTGATTGATTTCTGAATTAGATGTCTACAAAAGTTTTCTTGATCCACATGATCAGGCTGAGAGAATTCTAGGGAAGACCAATCGCTACCTCACGAGAAAACTCTCTACACATCTATCTCTTGAGAATCTTGAAAACTATCTTCTATATTCTCATCTATTCTTTTTCTCTCTCTCTCTCATATCATGACTATACATGAGCTTATATATACATGTGATTAAAGACTCATCACTACATCAAGTATTTTTAAAGTATTTTCCCAAAACTATTATACATAAATGTACAAAACATTTCTTCCTGATTCTTCACTTCACTCCATGCTTTGAGCTTGAGACTTTTCTTCACTTCATTCTTAAGTTTCATGTAATCATCCATTGATGATTTTCTTGCTCCAACAGCTCCCCCTCAATCATCAATTCTGATTATCTGCACCTTGTTTATACCTGCCATCTCTTTAAACCTTTGTAACTTTGGTCCATCCAAGCTTTTTGTCAGCATATCTGCCACTTGCTCTTTTGTTGGTGTATACATGACTTCAATTTCTTTATCAAGTACCTTTTCTCTCAAAAAATGATACTAAGTCTCTATGTGTTTAGTCCTAGCATGAAAAACAGGATTAGCTGCCAAATATAGTGAACTCATGTTATCTCCAAATATTATTGGAACACTCTGATCAATTCCTAGACTTCTTAATAAAGTCTTCAACCAAATTACTTCCTTTGTAGCTTCCACCATTCCTTTGTATTCAGCCTCTGTGGATGACAATTCAACTGTATGTTGCTTCTTTGAGCACCAAGAAATTAGCTTATCTCCAGCATAACATAGATAACCATGAGTGGATCTTCTATCATCTGAATTACCTGCCCAATCTGCATCACTAAACACTTTGAGCATGGTATCAAAAGTAAATCCATAATACAAACCTTCATTCAGAGTTCCTTTGATGTATCTTAGCACTCTTTGTGCTCTAAACCAATGAGTTTGCTTTGGGAAATGCATAAATTGAGATAAGACACCAATTGCATATGAAAGATCTGGTCTTGTCAAAGTAGCATAAATTAAGCTACCTACCAAAATCTGATATGTCTTCATGTCTTTGAACTCTTCTCCTCCATACATGCTTAGTTTATGATTAACCTCCAATGGTGTGGTTGAGGACTTACAATTCTCTATATTAAACTTCATCAAAAGATTCTTCAGATACCTTTCTTGTGTAACATACACTCCATGTTGAGTGTATATAGTCTCCTTCCCTATAAAATAAGATAAATTTCCCAAATCACTTATCTTAAACTCATTTTCCATATGCGTCTTTAGCTCCTTGATTCCTTGAGCATCTGTACCTGTGACAATAAGTTCATCAACATAAATACACACATAAATGTGTCTATCTTCATTTGCTTTCACTAGCAAACTACTATCTGCCTTTGAAGCTTGATATCCAAGTTCATTCAAGAACTTGACCAATCTGTAATTCCATGTTCTTGGAGCTTGTTTTAGACCATATAGAGCTCTCTTAAGCTTACACACATAATCTGATTCATTTGACTCTTTGAAACCCTCTGGTTGCTCCATGTATACTTCATCTGCAATATATCCATTTAGAAATGCATTCTTTACATCTAATTGAGAAAGTTTCCAACCTTTACATGTAGCAATTGCAATTATAGTTCTGATTGTGGACATCTTGGCTACTGGACTAAAGGTTTCATCATAGTCCACTCCATGTGTTTGGGCATATCCTTTTACCACAAGTCTAGCCTTGTATCTAGAAACTTTTCCATCTACAAAATTCTTTGTCTTGTATACCCACTTACATCTAATCACCTTTTGATTCTTTGGCCTTGGCACCAATTCCCATGTCTCATTCTCAAGTAGAGCATCATACTCTTCTTGCATTGCTTTCTCCCAATTTTCCTTTCCTTTAGCTTCATCATATGTGGATGGATCTTCATCTGTCTTCACAATGTAAGCATAATCTTTGGTTGTCAAGAAAGAGGTATCATAACTATACCTGATAGGTTGTTTTCTATCTCTTGATAATCTTCTAATTTCTGCACTTCTTGAAGTTTCTCCTTCATTTTGTTTTGGATCAAACCTTGGTCTATGTTCATAATTGTCCTGCATTTCATTTCTACAAACATCATCATCAATATCTTCTTCATATACCTTCATCTTTTACTTCCCTTTCCTTTTGATTTCTTAAAGATCTGTACATACATTATCTGATCTTGTAAACCATGTGCTTTGCTCATCAAATGTAACATCTCTTGAAATAAGAAATTGTTTTGTGGATGGATTCCACAACCTGTATCCCATTTGTTTATCATCATACCCAATGAACATATATTTTTCTGCTTTAGGTTCTGGCTTATGTCTCAATTGAGATAGAACATAAGCATATGCCAAACATCCAAATATTTTGCAGTGATCAAGAGTAGGTTTCTTACCCCACCATGCTTCATAAGGAGTCGTTCCCTCCAAAGCTTTGAAGGCAATCTATTCACAAGATAAGTTGCAGTATTAATTGCTTCTGCCCACATATAATTAGGACACCTTTTTTCCTTCATCATTGATCTTGCAAACTCTACAAGAGTTCTATTTCTTCTTTCTGCAACTCCATTTTGTTGTGGGAGTACCTACAAGTCACTTCTCTTTTGATACCTGCATTCCACATATAATCATCAAATTCTTTAGAAAAATATTCTCCCCCTCCATCTGATCTCAATCTTTTGAGCTTTTGTCCTGTAATTCTTTCTGCATAGGCATGATAGTGTTTAAATGTCTCAAACACTTTAGATTATCCTTGATCACATATAGAGTAATCCATTTGGTTGCATCATCAACAAATAGCACATAATGCCTTGATCCATTTATGCTATAGTCCTTTGAAGGACCCCACACATCTGTATGAACCAATTCAAGCATATTTGAATACCTGTATCCTTGCTTATTGTATGATTTCTTGTGAGCTTTACCTAACTGACAAGCCTCACATTTGTATATCATATGTTGACCTTCAATATTTGGTAGACCAAGCACTGCACCATTCTTTGTCGTTTCTTTAATTCCCCTTTCATTAAAATGTCCTAACCTCTTGTGCCATAGATCCAATTCAGACATCTTCTGACTTCCATAGGTAAACAATGCATGTCCCACATTACCTTGGACTTTAAGGGTGAATAAACTTCCTTCCTTTTTCCCTGTGACAATGCTTCTATATCCTTGACTTGCATCTTCAATATAACCACCATCACTTGTAAATCTGACTTCATATCCCTTCTCAACAATTTGCTCTACACTTATTAAATTTTTAGGGATTGTTGGAATATAAAGTACCTTGCTTAGGAGTGTACTTCCACTCCTTGTCTTCACTGATCCAATGCGCTCAACTTTCTGTTTGGTGTTATCTCCTGTTTGAACTGTATGTCCATTCACTTTAACTTCCATATCAGTCATTAAAGAAATATTACCACTCAAATGATTACTACATCCTGAGTCAATATAAAACACCATTTGATCTTCATTGATTACTTCATGGGTTGCATTCAAGATAAGAGTCAAGTCTTCCTTCTGATATGAAGCATAATTGTAATATGTGTTATTATAGGATTGAGGTTGAAAACTTCTTCCACCTCCTCTAGCATATGAGGATCTACCACCTCTTCCTCTAAAGTTGCCTCTTTGATTTCTGCCTCCTCTTCCTCTAGGACTAAAATTTTGATTATGACTTCCACCATTCTGATTGTTATACCAACAATCATTTGCCAAATGATTTGTTCTGCCACAAATCCAACAAGCTTTAGTATTATCTTTGTTCTTACCTCATCTTCCTTTACCTCTGAAATTCATCTTCCCTTTCATGAAGTTTACTTGATTTGAAGATCCTTCTTCATCATTTGTGTGCTTGCCTTTAGCATTCTTCTTCTTATCCTTTGAATACATTGCTTGACTTGAACCTCTATCATTCTCTCCTTTAATGTCCTGCTCAAATGTTAGCATATGTCGTAACAATTGATTAAGATCAGGAGTAAAATGATCTAATGATAGTTTTGTAGACAATATGAAAGGTTTCCACTTTTCATCTCCTCTTAGACCTGTAAGTATTTGCCTTACCAACTTTTCTTCTTCAATTTCTTCATCTACTGCTCCCAAACTATCTGCAATGTCCTTCATCCTTGTAACATAATCAGAAATTGATTGAGAACCTTTCTTCTTGAATGTTGTAAATTCAGCCCATAGTGAAGCCTTCCTCGATTTGATTGTGTTTTGGAAATGCTCTTCCAAAGCATTCCATATATCTGCTCCACTTTCTAATCCTCTAATGTGTGGTAGAAGATAATCATTTACAGCCATGTAAATGATGCTCCTATCTTGAGCATCTCTCTTCATCCAATTCTTCGATTCTGCAAGTTCTTCTCTTGTTGGAACACTTGGATACTTGAACTCAAGCTTTTCTTCTTCTCCTATAATAAATGATATCAAATCTTTGCTCATGAGGTGTGCTTCCATTCTCATGGACCATGCTGGATAGTTCTCTCTATCTAGCTTGTCAATCTATAAGCTTTCCCCCATCTCTTGACTTCTGTGTCTGCAATTACTAAGATTTATGGTGATATAATGTACCTTTGATATGAGGCTTTAATCCTTCTTGATCCTTTGAACTCATGCTTTGTTCTTCTTCAGGTTTTCTTCCAAACTTTACTCTTTGCTCCTTCAATTCACAAGATCTTTGATATCTGCAATAGTTGAGGTTCTTCTTGCTTCTTCTCCACCTTGATTTGATCTTCTAGCTCTGATACCACTGTTGGAGACCTCTTAATCTCCAAATGTTTGATCTATCTTGATTTAAGAACTCTTCTATATCAAGAATAAACCAGACTTTATACAAACTTCAAATTATCTTTCATATGTATTAAGAAATACTTCTCTGTATGAAGTTTCTTCAACTCCAAAAATCTGCTTCAGAAATGGACTTCAATCTTTGCATATGACTTTGATTTAATCATTCAAATGATACTCACGTGTTCATACTACCTTTGCACAATCACATTGATCATTAGTTCTTCAAAAGAACCATTTGATTCTTAATTTCATCACTTAGATCAAACCTGTGTCAGAAACTGTTTTCCAAAAATAATGACTTTGACATGATCAACTTCTTAAGTTGATTTCTCTCAAAATTTAACCCGTTTTGCTAAATGTTTTTGGACAAAGCTTCCTTACCTTCTAACTTAGATTTTGAATGCTCAAACATAAAAAACTTTACACTGACCACTGAGATCTAAGCAAATCTTTGAACAGGAAAATGCGCGATTATGAGAACTTCACTTGCAGACTTCTACATATGAGTGTTCCTACTTGTCATACACACAACCTGAAGAGTATTAGATCATCAAACTTTGGTCATAGCTTGATTGACTTCTGAATTAGATGTGTACAAAAGATTTCTTGATCCACATGATCAGGCTGAGAGAATTCTAGGGAAGACCAATCGCTACCTCATGAGAAAACTCTCTACACATCTATCTCTTGAGAATCTTGAAAGCTATCTTCTATATTCTCATCTATTCTTTCTCTCTCTCTCATATCATGACTATACATGAGCTTATATATACACGTGACTAAAAACTTGTCACTACATCAAGTATTTTTAAAGTATTTTCCCAAAACTATTATAAATAAACGTACAACACATTTCTTCTTGATTCTTCACTTCACTCCATGCTTTGAGCTTGAGTCTTTTCTTCACTTCTTCATTCTTAAGTTTCATGTAATCATCCATTGATGATTGTCTTGCTCCAACATAGCATGCCATAAAACATAGCATGCCATAAAGACATTGCAATGATGCAATAAAGTGATCAATATGCATGTTCTTGATTTAGTTTAAATGAAGATGAAGGGATCTTTATATGAATGCTTCAAGCAACATGAATCCAAACATTCCACTTTTCACCTTCATAACCATGCATATCACCAAACCTTGCATCATGCAACTAAACCAATTAAGAGAAAGATCAAATGGAAGAGTAAAAATAACTTTCATGAGAGGATCCAATGCTCCAAATGCTCATCCATGTCACTGTAGAAGCCACATCTCGATACTTCCATGCTCTTGGAAGTCTTGACATGCATCTGCATCCATTAGTTCACGTGTCCTCTTTTCTCTCAATAACAATATAATGTTTCGCCTAAATGATTGGGGCATAATGAAAATATTAAAAAATCACTAACTAAGGAATCAACATATGCTAGATATACAAAATTACATGCAATAAATAAAAAAAAACATTTTTGCCTATAGCTAACAAATGCTCGAAGGTAGTTGTCCAAGAACACACACACAAGATACTACATTCAAACCACGTGTTCAACATGACAAGTGCATTCTTAAGATGCCACATGGCAATTCATGCCACTACATGCTAAGGGATGGGTCACCCCAACCATACATATTCCAATCTATGACTAGATTGGGATATCTAAGGGTCGTTTCACATAGGCGCAACTGAACAAACATTAGAAATCTTCGAGTTCCACCAAGAAAGAGAAAAAAATGGACAGTTTTGCTGCCCATCTATTCACATATAGGGGTGGAATGGAACAGTAACTAAGTCTTTGTCGTGCCATTGCCCTGTGATGTTTCACACAGGGTGATGGAAGAAGATCAAATATCATTCATTATAAACCTTATAAATTCATTTCCAAATAGCATGTGAGGTTGGATGCTGCTCCAAATTCATTTTCAAATAAACACTTGGATGCTGCTCCTTTCATCTCATATCAACAAAGGATAAATTTAAGGAGCAAATGAAGAAAACTTTCGAGCTTCTGCATGTGGACATGATCTGAAGTAAGTAATCTTCCTCATCGCCTCACTTGTCTATACTCCCTATGATCTAGCACATGCACCCTTTGAAGGAAGCAAATTTTATGTTTGTGAATGAAAGCAAATTTTATGTTTGTGATGAAGCTTTGATTATGATTTCACAGAAATTATAAATCTCGACCTTTCTTTATCCTGTTGCCCTTTCACTTTTATCATGATATGCAGATCTTCATGTCATAAATTTATGCTTTCGCTTTCCAACAGCTAAGATGAAGGTGAAATTGCAAGGCACGTGGATGATGATGCGATCGATGTTATGGTGTATTTCATGATTGGTCAACCGCCTGTAGAAGAATCTGAATTGCAACATCATTCCTTTCTCAAAATTCTACATTCTCATCTGAAAGAGTTGAAGCTCAAATAAATATAAAGAACTTGAACTTCGATATGATGCAGCTAAAACGACCATACTCTCAGTGCCGCTTGCGGATATGATGCAGCTAAAACGACATTGATTCATCGCAAAATGTAGTAATGAAGAGTATAAATGATTGCGGAAATGAGGATACTAAAATCATCGCAATCCATGATTTCTTCAATACAAACTAAAAATGTTTGAAAAAGAAATGAGTGAGGGGGTACGTGCATGAGCCTTCGCCGAGTCTGAACTGATTCTAATGCTTCCGCACGGAATGGAAGAGTTTCCCGCGGCCGTTTAAACTAAAAACCTAGAAATAAAAAAAGAATGCTCGTCGCATGGAAGCCGCCGTCACCACTGAGCTCTCAACGGGCATCGTTATGGTCGGGGACAGCGTTGTTCTATGTGAAGGATCGGGCAGCGACGGCAGAGTGGGATGGTCTGACGAGGATTATGACGCAGGAGAGTTAGGTTGGTCTACCAAGAATCGCCGACATCAGCATCCTCATCACCGACTCCCTCGACCTCCTGATAAAAGGTCCCGTCTTACGCCTGCTGTCGATGGTTCTGTCGGTTCCTCATCCGTGAGATCGGATCACGTTCCTGAGACTATTCCCTTATCCTCCTATTCTTATGAGCTTCAAGTTCAACCTTCCGAGGTGTCCGAATTGCACGGTACACCAAGGAATGGTAATGGAAGCGCTCTTCTTCAGAAGCAGAATTGCGTTCGGGGTAGTAGCAACTCACTTTCTGGAGAGGTTACTGAAATGGGGTCTACTGTGGTGGACAGCTCATCGGGAAATGGAAGTGCTTCTTCTACCGTTAAAGTTAAGGGTACAGGGAGCATCTTCTTCAAAACTAAGCTCTGTTGCAAATTTAGGGTTGGAACTTGCCCTTACAATTCCAACTGCAATTTTGCACATGGTATGGAAGAACTAAGAAAGCCTCCTCCAGGTTGGGAAGAAATGGTAGCCGCTCAAGAAGCAGAACGGGCTTCTCGAGGAAGCAATACAAACAGTAATAGTAATACTCATCATCAAATTCAGGTTGTAGCAGAGCCTTCGGGTGGAGGTAGCCAGGGAGATTCTCAAAGGTTTCACAAGACGCCGCGTCCTTGCAGAAAGTTTTACACGGAGGATGGTTGTCCATATGGAGATAGATGCATTTTTATGCATGATGAACAGATGTCTCAAGGAAGAACACTAAGAGAGAGTAATGCAATTAGTCTGGGGCCCGTGACTAGTCAGAGCAGTGGTACAATGAGTGCTTCTGGATCAAGTGACAGGTTGTTGAGCTGGAAAAATAGAGTTTGCAATAAGTGGGAGACTACGGGACATTGCCCTTTTGGCCAAAAGTGCCATTTTGTTCATGTGAATTCTGGTATTTTCCACCTATGCTTAATAAGTTCTTGTGTGAGGTTCATTTATTTCTTTTGCTTATGGCTTACAGTGCTATCACATTTATGTGATGTTTCATAACTTGTTGAAAAGGAATCGAGTAGTTTTTTGCTTTTATATCACTTCTTTTGTGAGAGAGTTTTAATAAGATCATAGGCTGTGAGAGAACATTTCCCGCATAATGTAGTTTCTTGTGTATCTCTTATATCGCATGTTAGGTTTTTTGGTGTATGTGCTCATGCAAAGGAACACATTCTTGTATATGCATATCTATTTGTATGTATTTCATTCGAGGTCGTTTTGGTGTATATGCTCATGCAAAGCAAACACATTCTTATATTAACACAGACAGATATTTGATGTTACATTGATTTAAATAAAAAGAGTTTGGACATGTTACGTATGCAAACATTTGTACACATATATCTCTCTATCTTACGTACATCTTCATGTAACATATTGACACATTTTTAATTTTTAGAAAAGGAGAAGCAAATCCCCATATGCAAGGTGTTCGACACAATTGATAGGGGTATTTTGAGAGCAATGATTTGCAAGAAACATCAATCCTTGCTCTAATGGAGAATTGTATTATATTTAAAAGCCCTCTTAAGTACCATGGAAATACAAAGAAACGTGTGCCTCATCTTTTCATTCAAGGCTTTTGTTGCAATACATCCTATCATTTCTTTAAATATGAACAAATTTAGTTTGATTGTATCATTTTTCTAGAATTTTTGTACGGAGAAAGTACCATAGTAAATGAAAGCTTGGCACATACGCAAGCAAGAGCTATCAAGATGGAGGAAAACTCCCTAGTTGATGGGAGCTTGGTATGTACTATATCAAAAGAGATGTTTGAGATCAATGATTCACAAAGTGCATCAATCAATGTTCCAATCAAGTACATAATATTATTTAAAAGTCTCTTCAATGTCATTGATTTACTTATTTGGTTTCTTTTAATTTATCTATTATTTTTCCTTTTCTATTTTGACCTTGCTTTTTGACGTGAATGTCTTTTTCATGATCTATCTAAACTACATCCTTTGATGCACTATCTTATATAGTTTTGTTGGAAAAGGAGAGTTATGGTTCAACCTTCAATTAGGGAACCCACCTACAAGTTAAGGAAAATCATAGTTAATTGGTCAACATTTGATCAAATGTTGGACAAAACATATCAAAATGGTTAAACTATTCTAGAAAATTCTTTTGGATAATGTGAAAGTATTCATCAAGAGTTTTCTAGTGATATATAACATATAGGTGTTTGGTAATAGGTCAATGTTAAAAAATCAAACCCTAATTTTATGAAAAACATGTGAAAAGGAAGTTTTATATGAAAAGCATGATATTAAATTTTATATACTATTATTATTATAAAATAAAATGATGATATTTGATTAAAAAAGATAAAAAAATAGCTCCTTGTAAAATGTGGTGAAAAATCCATTGTGAACCACGAGGGGTGGCGTTTTGGATTTTTTATGCTATGAAAAGAAGGGCTTGTAAGTATATATATATATATATATATATATATATATATGTGTGTGTGTGTGTATGTGTGTGTGTGTATATATATGTATATATATATATGTATATATATATATATATATATGTATATATATATATATATATATATATATATATATATATATATATATATATATATATATATATATATATATATATATATATATAGACAAGCTTATTGGACACTCATATCATCAACTTGGAGTTGACTTGAGCTTTTGGAGGTGGTTCTCTAACTTGAAGGAGGTGGAGTTGTGCATCATCCACAAGGTGTGCAACAACTTGAAGCTTTCTATATGAGGAGATCATCTCTCATCTATGGAGATTGTGGTGTTATGGGAAGCTTGTATTTCAAGCATATTCTCTATGCTAACTTGTAACTTCATGTACTTCATCTTTGCAATGTATGGAATATATATGGAGCATGCCTCTTTTCTCTCTCTATCTCTCATGTCTTGTCTATTCTCTATCTTCTCTCTACTTTCTCTCCATTTCTATGTTCATTGAGGGCTAAAATCTAACACTTGGCATAAGAACAAGATAAAATAGTCCACATTGAGAATTTGGCTTCATGTAGAAAAGTGAAATCTTCATGAAAATTGAAGATCAAGCTCAGTTCTATATTCAATAAGAAGCCCCGGATAATATATCTTGAAGCAAATGCTCAGTATAGAATAGAATTGAAGGAAAGTCAATTCTAGGAGGGGTCACATCAAATCATAGAAGATTGCATCGACAATCACATCAGATTTTTGTAGATACAGAAGCAACAAATATTACATATTATGCTGAATTTGTAGATGGTGCAAATGAATTTGCTAGAGAATGTGTCATTGTCAATTGACACAAAGGAAACCATCATGAACCTTAGATTTCATGCAACTTTCTATATCTCATGATTTGTTTAGAATTTGGAGAGAAACTAATGCTATCATCGCATCCAGAACATGCAAAACCCTAAGATCAACTTTCTATTTGCTTTATTTCCTATTTTGAGTTGATGGTATCATCGATGATACCATCAATTTGTAATCCCTCTTCAATACCAATATAAGGAGGGCTTTGCCATTCATATATTCAGTCTTTGTGGATGATCTTTTTCGGAGCTCAAGGAGTCATGATCTCCAAGTAAGTACTTTCCAAGTTTCGGCACTAGTTCCAATCTTGCTCCTTGTTTTAGTGTTGTATAGTCAAGTATTTTGGACATCTCAGCTGGTTCTCGTGTAATTTGGTAGAACGAGATCCTGTCCCGTTATTTCTTGCACCTAGCTCACCTCCCTCAAGGGAGTTCTTGTAATTCGAATATCTTGTTTCATACCTATGATCTCATGTTGTGGGTTCTCTTGTATCTTGTCTAGTCCAATTATCCATACGATGAGTTGACTAGAGAGTTTGGAGGTGCTTCCCCACCTTGATGGAGGTTGAGTTCTTCTCCTTCATCGTCCACAAGGTGTGCAACAATTTTCAAGCTTTTGATTTCAAGAGATCTTCAACTATGGGGATTGTGGAGTTATGGTAAGCTTGTATCTCAAGCATATTCTCGATTCTACCTTCTAACTTCATGTACCTCATCTTTGCAATATATGGAATGTATGTGGAGCATGGCTCCTTTCTCTGCGTCGTGTCTTGTTTGTTCTTCATGGTGTCTCTATTTTGTCCATGTGTCTCTATTATTTGTGGGTCCAAAAACCAACATGTTTGTTTTTATTATCTTTAGTTGGTAAGCTTGAATAATTATGAACTTATGAAGGTATATACACTCCCAATTTCATTATTTTAAGTACAACACTATCTTAGACTCATCATCTCTCTAGTGGTAACTCAAATAGATAAAAACAATCATTAATGGTAGCCTAAAATGAATATGCAAATGGTTTGTCCATCCGTAGTGTTTGATTTTGCTCATAACATGGTGTTTGAGGGACACAAAAATAAAGCCATCTTGTCTTAAAGTGATGGTGTGCAGAGTTCCAAGATTGATGAACTGGAGAAAGGAGAGCATTTAGGAAAATTTCATGTGCAAGAAAATTTGCACTTTCTAGTAATAGTGGCTCACATCCTTAATTCTCTTTCCCATCAAAAGAATTTTGTGTTCCCTACAAGTGTTGATATTGTCTCTTAAGAAAAGTAAGAGAATGGTTTCCTTTCTCCCTAAATTTAGAAAGGAACATCTCCAAGAGGTATGAAAATCTCAATAAGTGTGATTTCTGATCTTTGATGTAAGTGATTCTAAGCTTGGTGAGGTTCTAAAGAATTGTTTGTAAAATAAAGTTTAAGAAGGAACTAAAAATGAATGCACAAACAATCATGAAATGATGGGATCCTTGAATGATTCATGGGTTGTTTAATATCATTAATAGTAGACCCACCTAGGCATTTGTGGTGCGTGGATAGTGAATTTATCCATAATTGACAAGTGATGAATATGTTGAGTCGTATCAATCCTTTTGGACATGTTTATAACAAGATCTGAACTCAATAGAGAAGACTTAAGGCCAAATTATACAATAAATAAATCTTATTATAGTTTTTGGGTAGGCATGGAATTACAACACTATGCTATTTTGAACAAATAGATAAACTATATGGATGCAAAAATTTGTGTGTAGTGCAACTCACTCTTGCACATATATATACACAACTCCCCATATTTATATGCATATGCAAACTAAAGATTTGATCCTATGCATTTCCAAATGCTTGAACAATGAACTTTTGCATACTTGACATTAACATAACATATTGAATTGCAACATTCTTTTTGTGCATGATAGAGAGCATTTGAAGTCAAATTATACAATAAAGTTTTAACAAAATTTATTTGGATGGATGTGGAAGTGCACAAGTATGGTATTTTGAATAGATAATTGAACTAGTTGCTGAATTTAAGTAAATACATAAATATATTGGTGAAGATTATTGATTCTTGAGTAGCTTGGGAGTGTGGCTTGATTCTTGTTATAACTTATGCTAGTTGGAGTTAACTTGCAAGTTTTGATGCAAAGGAAGTTTTTAGGCATGAATTCCTAGGCGATGTAAGTGCTACCATAGCTTAAAATTTTCCATATGGAATTGTACTTGGATGCCTTGAATGAGGAATATATTTTTTATATTTTGAACCTAGAAAAAATTATAGTTCTTAACATAATTTTATGAAGTGTCTTTCAATGATGTCTAATATCGGAACTCATCATGATTGGTAGTCATTTTTGATGTGACATACCGTGCCACTAAAATTTTGAAGTTTAATTTTGTTTGTCCTTGACAAGCCTCATACTTAACTTCTTTGATTATCTTTCATCTTATGTTATTTTGCTTGTTATTATGCATGCACCACCAAAATTTGCAAGCAAGTAATCTCCCTCTTCCACATGTGGGTCCACTTTCTTTACTCTTGCATTTGTACCTGCACATATTTGAACATATTCATTACATAACATGTGCATATACTCATTAACCATATAAATATTGGATCAAACTATAAAACTCACTCATGCATTATACATCACATACTCTATGCAAAAATACATTATGCATACACATTCTCACTTGAATTACAGAAAACACATTTAGAGATGATACATTGTCACACATACATTGCATGTGTACACTTTAATATATGACATGTAGAAATTTGATGCACATTGGAATTTCATTGATGCATTGTACATCACGTACTCTATGCAAATATACATTATGCATACACATTCTCACTTGAATTACACAAAATACATTTAGAGATGATACATTGTCACACATACATTGCACGTGTACACTTCAGTATTTGACATGTAGAAATTTGATGCACATTGGAATTTGGTAGACATTCATGGCAAATGTGACATAAGTGGCATCTTGCACATTGTCACATACATTGCATGCAATGTATGTGTTATAAACATTACACATGCTATTCTATTCATTGCAAATGTGACATAAGTGTCATTGTGCACATTGTTAGATACATTGCATGCAATGCATGTGTTGTAAACATTACACATGCTAGAATATTGCAAATAAAAAACACGAGCTCAACTTATACATCACCCTACGTGATGTGCATTGGCTGATCATGTTGGAGAGAGAGAGTATCGAAAAAAAGTTACATGCAAGAACTTTGATGAGTAAGTACAAGAGCACTTACAAGCTCTTTAAAGCCCTCTCAAAAGCATTCGAGAGTGATAAAGGCAGATTGTTTGGTTTGAAGCGACTTTAAAAGCTCTCAAAGAGAGCTACAAAAGTGGAAGGGTCTTAATGTGCATCTAAGTACATTTAGTGTCATTGGAGTCTCTATCTTGAATAATGAAAGGATCAAGGAGACTCTTTTAAGCCATACACAAAATTCTCTCAACTTACATGCAACAATGATGTTGTGTCTTTGGATGGCACATGATGGGAGAGCAATTGCAGTACTTTTTGCGTTTATGACCTTATGAAATGTATTTAATTCATAATGAAATGACATTGCAAGTGAACATGCTTAGTGCATGCATGAAACATTATACATAGCATGCCAAATCTCAGTTGAAAGACTATAGGATTGGTGCTTGGTGTCCTCTCAGGCATACAAAGAATATTGCATAGTCTTGATATTTGATTGGCTTTCTTGGAAATTTTGGTGGTTGAATTATACCGATCCTTAGTAAATAGTTCTTCTATTGTAGAAAGTCTAGAGCATCATCATCCTTGATTCCTTCTTTTGGATTTAAGAGTGTCCTTGTCTCTTCCCTTGTGTGAACCACAAAGTCGTTATAATTCCAATGGCCCCTTTCCATAGTACATGCATTTCGATTGCATTTTAAGTATCTCATGATAGATTTAACAACTTCTCAAACATGCATTGTCAGCATTAGCCATAGAATGACTCACAATTTTGATTGCATGAGCATTATAAGTCTAATAGCAACTATAACATACATAAGCAACTAGAAGCTTGAGCATAATTCATTCCACTCATATGATTGGTTTCGTCAACAATCAACTAATTAACTTTTGGTGATAAAAAGGGCATTCTTTATCATCATGCCCATTGAGCATTAACCATGTCCATAACAGATTGACTAAGTACTTTTTTGGTGATAAAAAAGAGCATTCTTTATCGTCATGCCCATAGAAGCTTTAGTTGAACCAAGATCTTCATAGATGCACTATCCGTGAGCTCTTTAAAGCATTCAATGTGTCCTTTATCTTCCCATCATGCAACATTTCATCACAAGAATGATGGTGTCCTTGTGAGAAATTTTTTTTGGGTGTACAAAGAGCGATATGCATCACATATTTTGAACCCTTTGAAAAACATTAAAATGTCAAACTTTTTATACCATTGCTAAGGGCATGCTTCAACCATTTATAAACTCAATGTCCTTTATCAAGGTCCAAGGATCACAAATCCATCGAGTTGTTTGAAGTACAAGTCTCCATTTCTATCAACTTGCAAGAACGTTGCCTATACATCTATTTGATAGAGTTTTAAATGGAGAGTGGTGGGAGAAAATAATCTTTGTAATGTGGTTGTCTTTACTATAAGGGGGAACACATTCTAAAACATAATGCCTTTTGTTTGTGCATATTCTTTTGCTCCAAGTTTGTGCTTTATACTTGGATTTTCCATCAATTCTTTTGATTTTGTAGAAGAATGACCTTTCTAGCTTTGGGATATTCAACAAGATCTCAAGTGTCTTGGAATTGAAGAGACTTATTCTATGTTTGCAAAGTGAGATGCCTCTTGTTTATTAGCTCTCATATTTTAGCCTCTTAGAGTGTAAGAGGTTCTCATTCATTTGTAAGCATATTATATCAAAAGGGTGGGCTAAATTTGTGTATGGGCCTTTTGAACTCTTGCGTCTTTGATTGCATTGTTTGCGAGTAGGTCTATGCGACAAATAATAACCACACTATCTTGGAAGGTTCGATAGATGCTCGGTTCGAGGGAATAACCAAGATAATGTGGTTATTCTTACTTCAAACCTTTACCCCGAACGAGTAAGGGTCTTCCCTCGAATTGAATGAGTGCATCAATTAATATTCATGGATAATGGCACAATGTTTGAAACTTTGATGTCAATGCCAAACGGATAGTTGACATGGGATTTCAATGACAAAATTGAAAACATACCTCATATAAAACTCGTAGTGCAAAAGGAGCCATACATGGATAACGATAACCATAGTGTTACCACCACTCCAATGATTGGGATCTCACTTCTTTGCGCATGAACATGATACGTGCATATGTAATGTCGATAATCTCGATGTAGTATGTAAACTCTCATTCAAATCGTAATTGCTCGTCTTGGGGCATAATACGTTCCATATACTCATCCTTCATCTGTCCAAGTGAAACCTCTATCCATAAAAATAGACTCTTGAAATATGGATACACGAGTGCCCTAAACCCATGTATGGGCCAAGACAAATATGTCCACTTGTAATCCACTAGCTTCAATATAGATCCTTCTTGTAAGTGCAATGGAAGGAAATTAGTGGTATAAAGTCACACGCAAAGCATCCATGACCTGTTGTAGTTTATCTAACACTAGATACATGTAACCAAAATGTGTCTCTGCGAGATGGATATCTCTATTGTGTCATTTGCTCTGGAAATGTATAGAGCTTGATGATTTCTTTGTATGAAGGTCACAATACGTTAAGAGTCATTCAAGATAAGTTCAATCCATGGAAGCTTGCCTATGTCTTTCTTCAATAGATTAATGAAGTCAATTGCACATGGGATCCTTACTATACTAGGGAATTCTCGTTGCACTAATTCTCCCATTCTCTTGCAATTGGACACATTATTTGTGATGATTTGTACCACATTTTGCGGTTCAACATCAATAGTAACACTTAATATGCTCAAATTGTTGGAATTTGGGGCCCTAGGATCTTCCAATACTAAAAACCTTTGAGCATACACACTTAATTAATCAAGATGATATGTGAGAGATAGAAAGAAAGAGATCTTGAGACAAGGATAGGTAACGTAAGCAAAATGCTTACTCACTAAATATAGATGGTTGAATTACAACATGGGAGTACTAAACCATATGATGTGGTGCACTCACTAATGGAAGAATAGCCAAGAAGAAGAAGATGATACAGAATTTCAGATTATGTTGTTATAATCTGAATGTGTGTGTGAAGCGAATGAGCAACGAAGTGTACCTAACCTCACAAGAAAGTGCAACAAATCTGAAAATCAGCAAACCCTAATTCTGAAATTAGGGTTCAGAAACCCTAAAAACAGAATATAAGGCTAACTTACAAAAGATAGCTTCCTCTAACTTGTAGAAGACTCCTTGCTCCAAGAGAGTAGCCTCTCCTTCACGAATCCTTCACCTCCAAAGCTTCAGAACTCCAAGATTGACACAAGTAAGCATTAACTCTAGCTCAAGTTATTTCAAATTGTGTGCCAATGTGCTCCTTATATAGTATTTGCCTCCCAAAATAAAGCTTGTGCTAAAATTTGCGAAAAAATCTGCTTTTTGTCCCAAAATAGGGATCGTTTATTTTTAACGATTGTTTTTGCTTTTTCTTCAAAAAATTGCGTATCGCCCAATTTTTGGCCTTGCTTTAATTGATCGCCCAAAATTACTTGCTTTTGGTCACTCTGACTTATCACCTAGTTGATTTTGAGTTTGGACCTTCTCACGAATGTTTTCCTCCATTTTGAGCTGAATTAGGGTTTGACTTTTCTCCCAACTCTGATCGTTGATGAAGAAATGAAGCATACCACTAGATAGCTCTCGCCAAGCTCTATCTATCTAGCCTTAAAAAGTTTTACCCAAACGGTACAAAAAATGCTAGGTCAAAATGTAGATTTGCTGGAAGTGGACCATATGTACATTGACTTCCAACTCAAATAACCCTCTTAATATGCTCAAATAACACTCTTAATATGCTCAAATATGAATTCCTTTGTGATATGCACACTTGCATTATTGGCATCCACAACATGAAGAAAATACATACTTAAACAAGATTGGGTGTGGATCATCTTTAAGAGAAGGATGCCACATGGCATCACATGGGTATTTATACCATTGGATAGAAGAGACAAAGGTAGATCTCATATATGAGAGAGTCTCTAAGTGAGAGTACAAGGGGTAGCTCAGACGTGGCTGGGCGGTGAATTGATCGAATATCTCTGTGTGAGTGTTGATGGATCATAAGCAACCGTAGATGACAACAAAAGGAAGTTTGCGCGCGTGACATTGGTATCAAAGCCCCAACTCTAGGCTTGTTGGGCTCACCACGTTCAGCTCATCATGAGGCACAAGATTTGAACCCACGACCTCGTGGAGGTAGGGAAGATGGGCTAGCCAAATTGCCCTTGCTCATTCGTGACTTTTGTGTTGCAAAAAGCAATTGATATGCTGATACTTAGGCATCCGCGGAAGCAACAAAGCTTATAAGGATGGAAGAAGATGGTTACTTTTTGGCTTTCAAGGGTCAACGGAAGTCATCGGGAGCAAGGTGGTTAGGTTCGTAAGGTTCATAAGGTTCGGTACGGGTAAGGTACGTGAACCGAATCTTACCTTCAAGGTAAGGTTCGTAAGGTACGTTAGGGTGTGTGTGTGTATATGTATGTATATATATATATATATATATATATATATATATATATATATATATATATATATGTATATATATATATATGTATATATGTATGTATATATGTATGTATATATATATATATGTATGTATGTATGTATGTATGTATGTATGTATGTATGTATGTATGTATGTATGTATGTATGTATGTATGTATATATATATACATACATACATACATACATACATATATACATATATATATATATATATATATATATATATATATATATATATATATATATATATATATATATATATATATATATATACATACATACATACATACATACATATATATATATATATATACATATATATATATATGTATGTATGTATGTATGTATGTATGTATGTGTCAGGGGAGCACTAGATTGTGCTCTCTGACTACACAAGACAAGATTTCGGAAACACAGTTCTGATTACAAGAATACCCACGAAGGGAAAATGCTACAAGAATATACGATCGATACAAGATGTCCCACAACCCGGGACCAATAGGTATGGAAAACTCGACTAGAGATGATACAGGAGATCCCACAACCCGGGATCGTAGGTAGGAAACAAGATATCTCGATTACAAGAAATCCCCTCAGGGATATGAACTGGATACAAGAAATAACTAGAAAGGATCTCGTACTACGAGATTACAATAGGACAAGAAAGGATGTCCACAATACAAGACTAGACAAGACTAGAGCTAGAAACAAGACTAGAACTTGAACTGGAACTTGAATGTACTTACTTGGAGGTCACAACTCCTTGAGCTCCCAAGACTGGCATTGGCAAGACTGATTATGAATGTGGCCAACCCCTCCTTATATAGGTTTTCAAGGGCGGTTCCCAAGGCGGTTGCGAACTGATGATGTCATCATGATGTCATCGATTTGTAACAAGACCTCCCAATGTCAGAATTCAGCGAATAGACAGTCGATCTTGGGGTTTTGGCACATTCCGGACGCAATGGAAGCATTGGTTTCTCCTAATTTTGAACCAATCATGAGATACAGGGTTCACATGGAATCTTAGGTTCAGGATGGTTTCCTTCGTCCATGACATCACCTCCCCCTCAAGCGACGAGTTCCACGAGGAGCGGTCATGTTATCTGGTCTCGGCTTCGTTGGATTTTTCTTATGGAATTCTCGAACCTTGATTGGTGCTCTCTGAAGGTTTTCTGTAGGTTCCCAAGTACGATCACTGATGTCATACCCTTTCCAATGAATAAGGTATTCCAATCTTCCCCGGGATATTCTGGAATCTAGGACATGCTCGACTTCAAATTCTTCATGATCATCAATCTCGATAGGTGGTGAAGGACTAGGTCTCTCCCCCCTCAATGGTGAAATCTGATATGGTTCCAACATGGATACATGGAAAACTGGATGTATTCTCATGGTACTCGGTAACTGGAGTTTGAAGGTGACTGGATTAATCTTGGCCAAGATGGTAAATGGTCCAAACTTTTGATGATCTAACTTTGCACAAGGCCTTGAAGTTTGTAAATTGTTTCGGAGTAACCATACTTTATCCCCAATTTGATACGATGGATTCTGGACACGATGTTGATCTGCATAGTACTTATATTGTTGTTGAGCTTTATGGATCTCTTCCTTCAGTTCTTTGTGAATGTCCATCAGGTACTGGGCCTTGTCTCTGGCAGCTGGGTTCTTGACATGATTTGAGAGTTGTATATCCATCCTTGGATGTTGTCCATAGTTTGCAAAGAAGGGAGTTTGCTTAGTAGATGCATGAACACTATTGTTATAGGCAAACTCTGCAAAGGGTAACAACTCAAACCAATCATTTTGGTGATAGTTGCTAGTGCAACGGAGATATTGCTCCAGGACTTGATTCACTCGTTCTGTTTGTCCATCAGTCTGTGGATGATTTGCTGTAGATAGTTTAACTTGAACACCAAGGAGCTTGCAAAGACTGTTCCAAAAGCTGGATATGAACTGTGGACCTCGATCACTGACAATGTCATCAGGCAATCCATGAAGCCTAAATATGTACCTAAGAAAAAGTCTGGCAGTGGCTGCACCTGTGATTGCCTTGGTAGTTGGAATGAAGTGTGCCATCTTTGTAAATCTATCCACAATAACAAGAATGGCATCATACTTATCTGACTTTGGTAGATCTGTGATGAAATCCATCGACAATGAAGCCCATGGCCTTTCTGGAATAGGTAGAGGTTGCAAGAGGCCATGAGGTTTATGTCGGGGTACCTTAGATCTATTGCAAGTATCACAGGTTCGAATGTATTCTTTGACTTCCTTCCACATCCGAGGCCACCAAAAGTCCCTTGATATGAGTTCTATTGTTTTATTTACTCCAAAATGTCCTGCTGCAAGGTTGTCATGGCGTTGTTGAAGTACTTGGATCCTGGGCTTTCCTGGAGGGACATACAATAGGTTCTTATAGAGTAGTAAACCATCCTTTTCCTGAAATTCGTTTACTTCTTGGAATTTTCCTTCTTGAGCTTTCTGCTTAACGTTACAAAACAATTCATCCTGTGGTAGATTCTCACGGATCAACTGATTCAAGGCTGAATCTTCATGATGGCTTGAAGAGATAGCTGCTAACTGGAGATGCTCGGGCTTGAGTAATACACTCTCTTGTTGATCAAAGGCCTCTTCACCCTTCTTTGGTGCAAGGTAAGATCTTCTGGATAGGGCATCTGACTGACATTGATGACGTCCTGGACGGTATGTGATGACAAAGTCGAATCTGGATAAAAAGTTACTCCATCGAGATTGCCTTCTATTGAGGATCCGGGTGGTCATAAAATACTCTAGGTTCTTGTGATCTGAATATACAATGACTTTATGAGCTGCTCCTTCTAGATGGTGACGCCAGGTATCAAACGCGTCTACTATGGCAAGGAGTTCTTTATCATGAATTTCATAATTAATTTCTGGAGGGGAAAACTTCCTTGAATGATATGCAACTGGATGTAGTTGTCCATCATCTCCATATTGGGAAAGAATGGCCCCTAGAGCAAAGTCCGATGCATCTGTCTCAAGGAAGAAGGGCTTACTAGAATCAGGATGAACTAGGATTGGAGCAGTAGTGAATGCTGATTTCAAGGTCTGAAAGGCCTTCTCTGCTTCTTCGGTCCATGAGAATTTGGAGTTCCCTGTAAGCTTGGTAAGAGGTGTCACTATCTTGGAGTAATCTCTGATGAATATCCTATAGAAATTGGCAAACCCCAAAAAACATTGTACATCTCGAACACATGAAGGTGGTTGCCAATCAAGGATTGTCTCAATCTTCTTAGGGTCCATAAAAATTCCTTTATCTGATACTATGTACCCTAAAAATTCCACTTCTGTCTTATGAAAAGAACACTTCTCCAATTTCGCATACAATCCTTTTTCTCTTAGTTTCTCTAGGACTATCTTTACATGATCTTCATGATCCTCTAGATTTTTTGAAAATATCAAGATATCATCAAGGTATATTACAACAAAATCATCTAAATATTCTCGAAAAATATCATTCATCATATGTTGGAAGACAGCTTGAGCATTTGTAAGACCGAAGGGCATAACTACATATTCAAAATGCCCATACCTTGTTCGAAATGCTGTCTTCCATTCGTCTCCTTCTCTGATCCTGACAAGGTTGTAAGCTCCTCGAAGATCAATTTTCGTGAAGAATTTTGCTTTTCCAAGGCGTTCCAAGAGCTCTGATATGAGTGGTAGAGGGTATCTGTTTTTTATAGTGACTTTGTTCAATCCACGATAATCTACACACATCCGGAGAGTCCCATCCTTCTTCTTTACAAATAGAATAGGAGCTCCTGCTGGAGACTTCGAGTGTTTGATAAACCCCTTTGCTAGATTCTCATCAATGTTCTTGCGTAGTTCTGTAAGTTCCTCTGGAGATAGTCTGTAGATTGGTCCAAAGGGTGGTTGTGTTCCCTCTTGAAGATCTATGGGACAATCATAAGGTCTATGCTCTGGAAGGATATCTGCATTCTTCTTTTCAAAAACATCTTCAAAGCCGTTGTACTGATTGGGTAGCTGTACTGGATCATCTTTCTTGGATTCTTGAGCTGGTATGGCATAGATCATATATGTAGGTTCCTTCCTTACTGCATGTATGAAGGCTTTAGCTCCAACATATGTTGGGTTCTTCTGGATATCTCGACGGGTGATTTTATTCTTTTCCCAATTAATTTCTGGATTATGTTTCTTTAACCACGGCATTCCGATGATAACCATATTTGCTGCACTCGATATTACATTGAAACATATGTGTGAATCATGGTCACCAAGGTGTACTCTTAGTGGTATGGTTTCCATGGTTATATTCCCCGATGCTAGAGGCCGTCCATCTACTACTTCGGCTACTACTGGTCTGTTCTTTCGAAGTACTGGAATTCCATGTTTCTTAACGAGTCCTTCATCAATGAAACATGAGGACGCTCCTGAATCTACTAGAGCTATGAGGGAAAGGGTCTTCTTAGACAGGATTAACTTGACAGGGGCAAGACATGTTTCTACGGGTGTGGATGGAATTATGAGACCCTTTCGTATATCATGGTCCGGCTGTATGGTCTCTTTTACAACTGGACTTCCTCGTTTCCCTGCTCTACAAGGGTGGCTGCGACTTTGGAGTTTGTTCTCTTGTTGGGACAATTAACTGCAATGTGGCCAGGGTTTCCACAATATAGACATAATTTGTTATCCCTCCTTCTTTGTTTCTCTTGTGGTGTTAGAGGCTGGAACCTAGTTACATCTATCTGCATAGGTTCGGGCATAGTGTCATCTCTAGGAGTAGGCTGGAAAGGTTTCCATTGGCGAGGTCTTCCTTCTACTTGTTTTTCTTGTTTCCTTTCAAAAAGACGGTTATCACATTGAATGGCTTGGTTGATGTATTCATTCAATGTCTTCACCTCTGGCATCGTGAGTAGAAGGTCCTTCACGTCATCCCTTAAGCCCCATCTAAATTGGCTAATGAAATAATCTTCATGCCAAGTGAGGTCACATATCAACTTCCTAAATTCTGATGCATAGGTAGAGGCAGGGCGGTTACCTTGACGTAGCTTTCGAAGTTTTGTTTCTGCCACTCGACTCGTGTCTGCATCTCCAAATGTGGCGACAAGCTCTCTAAGAAATGCCTCATAATTATGAAGTACGGCCATATCCTTCTCCAAGATTGGGGCGAACCATGATAAAGCTTGACCATAGAGCAAGGTTCCAATAAAACCGACCTTGGATGCATCATCAGGGTATCTATCAGGCTGCATGCGAATGTACAATTTGACTTGTTGCAAGAATCCTCGAAACTTTGTACGATCACCATTGAACTTTTCTGGCATGCAAATCTTGGGTTCCTTCACAAATGATGTACTGGGCCGTTGGTTCACTTGAATACTCCCTTGATTCGCTTGAAGACTCCCGATTCGTTCTTGTAATTCTTGAAGGAGTGTACCTACATGCACTGGATGTCCCATCTCGACTTGTGTCTGTCGACGACTTAGGTCTTCGACTTGTTGTTGGAGACTCTGAAGTGATGCTACGATCTGTTCATAAGCGTTCTCCATGATGTCTGGTCTTGGATAGAAGATAGTCTTGCCAAAATGTCAGGGGAGCACTAGATTGTGCTCTCTGACTACACAAGACAAGATTTCGGAAACACAGTTCTGATTACAAGAATACCCACGAAGGGAAAATGCTACAAGAATATACGATCGATACAAGATGTCCCACAACCCGGGACCAATAGGTATGGAAAACTCGACTAGAGATGATACAGGAGATCCCACAACCCGGGATCGTAGGTAGGAAACAAGATATCTCGATTACAAGAAATCCCCTCAGGGATATGAACTGGATACAAGAAATAACTAGAAAGGATCTCGTACTACGAGATTACAATAGGACAAGAAAGGATGTCCACAATACAAGACTAGACAAGACTAGAGCTAGAAACAAGACTAGAACTTGAACTGGAACTTGAATGTACTTACTTGGAGGTCACAACTCCTTGAGCTCCCAAGACTGGCATTGGCAAGACTTATTATGAATGTGGCCAACCCCTCCTTATATAGGTTTTCAAGGGCGGTTCCCAAGGCGGTTGCGAACTGATGATGTCATCATGATGTCATCGATTTGTAACAAGACCTCCCAATGTCAGAATTCAGCGAATAGACAGTCGATCTTGGGGTTTTGGCACATTCCGGACGCAATGGAAGCATTGGTTTCTCCTAATTTTGAACCAATCATGAGATACAGGGTTCACATGGAATCTTAGGTTCAGGATGGTTTCCTTCGTCCATGACAGTATGTATGTATGTATGTATATATATATATATATATATATATATATATATATATATATATATATATATATATGTGTGTGTGTGTGTGTGTTTGTTTGTTTAGAATGAATTTAGATTCTAGATAGTCATATGAATGTTCAATAATTACACACATACACATACACACACATATATATATATATATATATATATATATATATATATATATATATATATATATATATATATATATATATATATATATATATATATATATATATATATATATATATATTTGTGTGTGTGTGTGTGTGTGTGTGTGTCTGTGTGTGTGTGTGTTTATAATGAATTTAGATTCTCGATGGTCATATGAATGTTCAATAATATCACAAATTACAATCCACGTAGGACAATTCAGTGACCATGAATCATCAATGTAATTTGAAACCAAACAATGTAGAATAAAGAAAACTTAAAAGATGATGCCACAAAATGAACAAAGCAACATGTGCTAACATCTCCATTACAATCTACATCTCAAGAGAAATGGAAATAGGAATACATAATGAAAAACAAGTCAGAACTGGAGTCTCGCATAATACATATCATCCAAGTATGTGCCATGATACATCAATGTCATATGGTCAATCATCATACATATGAATGGCTACATGCTACTCGTCTAAATCCTTTGATGATGAAGATGATGAAGGAATGTCTCCAGTACTAATAAGATTTCCTTCATCATCAATGATCATACTCAAGCTCCCTAATAGGAACCATATCCAATGCTCGAACATCGGCCTCCTCTCTTATGTCATCATCTTCCACGAGTGAAGCTCCTCTGCGTCGTGCGCGTAACCTCCGTCTACGGCCTGTCATAGAACTCGTAGATGGAACATCAATACGTGACTGTGCTTGCTCTGATAGAACACGTGAGCGAGCCCTAGTCACTCTCCTATCAATGCTCTCGAGCTCTCGATGTAGCATACAGTATATGTCCTCCTGCTCATCTCTAATGCGGGCTGCTATATCTTCTTGAGTGCCCATACTCTCATCAAATATAGTAGGCGATACCTGTAATGGATTTAAACTTTTAAGTGATAACTTACAAGAATTGGATGTAAACATTATAGATTAAATTACCTGCTTTGGACCATCCAACTTCTTCAAGTCTTGTACAAGGTGTAGATTCGCCTCGCAAAAGACAACACGCTCTAATTGTGCGACACTCAAACGATTTCGTAGTTTGGTGTGCACAAGGGAATATGAGCTCCAATTACGCTCACATGCACTTGAAGAAGTGTCCTACATAGTATGCTCATTGCTCAATAATAAATATAGCAGTAAGATTTAGCAAAAAAAGAGAGATTGAATATTATTATAATCTTTCACCTGTGAGAGAACTTGCAACACAATAGGTGCAATGGTAGGATGACCATAACCATAATGCTGCCACCACTCAAGAGGTCTCATAGTCACCTCCTTACGAAGTGAGGTAGTCCTCCCATAAGCAATACCAACATTGCTCATGTAGCCAGTAAACTCACTATCGAATGTGAGTTGCTCATATGATGTCAAGATGTGCTCCATGTACTGATCCTTCATCATCCGAAGACTCGTCTATGCCCATAATGTAGGTCCCTTAAAAAAGGGATACAAAAGGGCTGAAAATCCATGGATAGGACGAGATAGTGTCCTCCATCGTGCATCCACCAAGTCTATGATATCCTGCTTCCTATAAAATTGAAACATTCGAACAATTTCAAATTCAGATTTATTATTTAATGTACTAAAAAAAGTGCAAACTTCAATTATCAATAACATATAGAAAATACCTGTCAAGTGACAATGTCGTCGAAGAAGAGATAGCCTCTCACATCTTCGTGTACATCTGGTACACAAGACCGAGAGTAGATCCTTCTCTGTCCACAATACATAGCACAATGTATATGCATCTCAAGACGGGTACTATGGCTGTAATATCAGCCCAAAAGATGTCATCCAACACTTTGCATTGCACATAACGTGCAAGCTCAGTGTTTGTCGTATGCTTGGAAGCCCATCGACGATCAATCGCAGATATGTGCAAAACATCGCTAACTATCTTGAGTCTCTGAAAAACCATGTATATATATGCGAAGCGGGTGTCTGCAGGACGAATCATATCCACTGAACTATGACAACGAAAAATAGCAAGTGCCTGATGGTTTTTGCGTACAAAAGTCACAATCCTCTTTGCATCACTCATTAACGATGCAAGCCAAGATAATTTCCCTATGTCTTCAAAAAGAAGATCAAGGCAGTGTGCAGAACATGGAGTCCAGACAATACTAGGAAACTCTTTCTCTATCATTTCCCCCATCCTTTTGCAATGGGAGGCATTGTTCGTGATAACTTGTACCACATTCTCAACCCCAATCTCAAGGATAGCGGTCTTTATGTGCTCAAAAATAAAGTCCACAGTGATGCGGACCCTTGCACGACTAGCATCAATGGCTCGTAGGAAATATATGCCAAGACAACTAGATACCAATATATTGATGATGTGGCGTCTCCTAGTGTCACTCCATCCATCGGATATAATAGAGCAACTATGTCTTCCACCCCAATCTAATTGGCTCTGGTTGTACTTCTATACGGTCCTTCTCTTCATCTAACATGGGTCCACGAAGTCTATTATATTCCATCCCATGCCAATCATCACAAGGACCTACCAGGGCTATTGCTTTCACCATTCTTCTCCAAGCATCTGTCCTCACTACATTGAATGAAAAGTTGCATTGAAGAATGCATCGCTCAATCTCTATTTCAACAACTTTTTGCCGTTGCTTTTGCTAAGCAGAGGACAACATAGAAGCATGTAAGCTTCCTTGCCTAGGTTTTTGTGAAGGAGGAAAATGACAAGAAGGGGATGTGGACACATCCTCTTCATCTCGTTGAGAGATTGAACGAGCCCTCTGTGATGCCTGTCTAGGAGAAGGATCCACATCATCCATGAGCTCAACATATGAGGCTTCCATCTCACGACATCATGCTTCCTTTCCTTGTTGAGCAAGACGATGCTCATTTTTTATAGCCTCTGCTATTTCAAGAGGCACTTTCTCACATGCAGAGATGCCTCCTCCTCCTACACCAGATACATGACTAATGAGGCGTGTTGTGGTAGTGGAGAAACTCCTACCACAATACTTGCATGTCCATCGTTGTGTACCTGACTCGGATGCACTTGAACCACTAGCCAAAGCATGGCTAACAGTGTGTGAATCCCAGACATTGGACACGGCATGAGGCATGATGGATTGTTAGGTCACTAGGGCATGACGTGTGGAAGAGGTCATTGGTTGGTGGTAATAGCAATGTAGATTCTTCTTCCTCTAGCCTTGGAAGTCCAATCGCCAACGATAGTAACAATAGATGTTTATTTGAGGGAGAATATATATATATATATATATATATATATATATATATATATATATATATATATATATATATATATATATATATATATATATATATATATATATATATATATATATATATATATATTTATTTATTTATTTATTTATTTATTTATTTATATTTCTAGAACCGCATCTAGAAGAAGAAAAAGAAGATGGTTGATGCATCATTACAGAGACTTGAAGCTTTAAGAAAGAGATAAGATGATTGTCAAGGCAACAAGCAGTAATAGTCGAAGACACTTTCCTCAATTGAATATAGGGACCCTTATGGCATCCTACTTGATTTTAGCAAGGAGTTATGGCTTCAATTTCCAGGTTTGAGTGTTTTTGAATTTCTATAAAATCTTTATTTTTAAGAAGGATAATGAAGGGCTAGGGGGCCAAGCTCTTGGAGGGAAACCATATTTATGGAGAGTATGAGATATATACTCTCATCCAAATTCAAGGATTTCCTCAAAATGTAAGAAAGCATAAGCTTTAGGTACCTCCAAAATAGCCTGCTTTCATGATTTTTATATAAATTTCAAGTGCTATTTTGGATAAGTAGCCATTTTGGGAAAGGGAAATGAAGAGGGATTGTCCATAGATTGATGGGGAAAAATCATGCGTACATAGTATAATATATGGACTTCCATATAGACTCAAGAAATCCAAAAATTGGCTATGTATGATGTGAGTTTGAAGCTCTTGAAAACCTCCTTCCATCATTCTTTGAGAAAAAATTTCAATACCTGAATTTAATAAATTCCTGTTTTGGAAGAGGGAAAAAGAGGTGCATTGGCTATGAATGGATGGGAAAAAGTATACATACTGAGAATATGTCCTATGACTACACTATGGAATCATTATATTCATGAAAATAATAGGTTAAGAAGGTATTTTGCATCTTCAAAAACCCTCTTTCCGCACACTTTGGAAAAAATTTCAGATGCTAATTTTTGCCCAGCTTCACTTTTGGGAGTAAGAAAAGAAATCATTTAAGAGGCTTCCCATGGAATAATGTATATGTATATGGAGTACCATATATATATTACCACAGGGAATTAGAAAATCCAAGAAAAATCCACATTAGGAGTAGATTAGAAGCTTGCTAAAATTTCCCATTTAACTTTTTGTGTGAAAGTAAAAATCTTGATTTAAGTTTCTTTTGGGGAGCAAATTAGCATGCACAATGGGAGGATTTATTAACGTGAAAATAGGCCCAAACATCTTCATATATTACTCTTTGAGGTTATGGAGAGAATTTTAGGATTTGCTTGATGGAAGAATGCTTTTGGGCACTTCAAAAAGCACATTTTCACACTTTTTCCAGCTCCTCCATTAGTCCACTAGTTTGGCATGTCGCACTTGGAGAGGCTATATTTTAGGTTAGAAAAATCCAAATTGGACGTGCTATGGCTCGTGTCGAAGAGTACAAGATCTATTTTTGAGTTTATGAAAAGAAATTTTGGAAATTATGTATGTTTCCAGGTCTGTGCAGGTATGCAAAGTCTCAACAGCTTTCAGCAACTACCTCCTGGGAGCCATATCTTACAAACTAGGAAGGCGATTGAAGAAATTTCACTTCGAGCCACTTGCACATTATGCATATTGTACTTATGATTATTTGTAGGTCCTAAAAAAGTTTTTGTAGGTATAAAGAGGGATTACATATGCATTTTTTGGATAAATTTGTATTATTTTGGTAATCATTTGACCATTCCTTATGTTTTGGGAAGTGATCCGATGTTTTCAGATACTTCAAAATTTATGTTAGGACCTGGAGAGGAAAGTGCAGAGGTCTTGAAACTTATCGAAAAGGATTGGATGCATTCAATTCCAATATCAAACCATTCAAGGATGTACGGTTTATATTTTTAGGCATTTTACTTTATGTTTTGGCATGTTCTGTATGTACATGCATGGATTGGAATGCATACATCAAAGTTGGTCATTGTGTTAATTCTAAAAGTATGTATCAACTTGCTAGGAGTACACTTTTTGATTGTCTGCAAGAAAGATGGTTACAGGAACTACATGGTTGTGCAACAAAGAGATTGTTGCTAGCATCTTATGTCTTTGCAGGTTATGGAGTTCATGTATCAGTATATGGCGTGCATGACATGGGCTTGCCAAGCCCTATGTTATATTGGATGGCATGTATGCCATTGGCCTGCAAGGCCTTATGCTTGAGTTTATGGTTAAAATTTTGTGGGACTCCATTTCCTTGGGGAAATGTTATCAAAATTTTGCCCACCTGATGGTGTTATATACGCAAACATGCCTTCTCTGCAAACATCAATTAAGTGTAATCATGCTTATACGCATGTACTTGATGGACTTAGGACCATCGAAGCGTTATAGATATAAGGTAACTTCATTAGTAATAGGATCCCTATACATAATCCTTATGGATTTAGATCATATGATTGCCAAGGGGAAGAACATATATCTTCACCATTAGGAATGTGCTCAAGCAATCCTATAGGTTATAGGAAGTTACATAGAGGCACAAGAGATACCTTTATGATAATCTTCCAAAGTAGTGAAGATTTACTTATCTTCACAAGAGTCTCACAGTATGATTAGGAGACTATGGAGTATTATGAGGAATACCCAAAGAGTGACTAGTTTCACTCATGGAGATCACTTGAGGAAGTAGTGAAGCATTTCTACTACACTACTAAGGAAACCAATTAGATGGGATCACAAAGATAGGTTTCATGAAAAAGCATCGATGAGTCTTTATGTGATTTGAGTGATGGTTAGGAAGGGAAAAAATGACTTATCATTCATGGCGACATGTCTCACTAGATAAGAGGAGAGCTCTTAGTAGACATCTCCTTAGGATTGTGAGTTATCTTTGATAGTTTAGGGAAGATTTATTCTTCCAATAGAGAATGTGATAGGTGATTCTATCACCATTGGTATCACATACTCATTTTGTAGTTTTTAGGAAAGATAATTCCATTAACTTGATTGGATTGTATAGATCCATACAGAGAGGATGGTTGGTAGAGATAGCTCTTTAGTATGGATACACATGTTTATTATGTTATCATGTCATATCATTGCTGACCATTTTAGCAGAGGGCGTTGATCCTAATAAGGAATTTATTTTCTCCACTCTTCAATACATACACCATCACTAGTTAGGGGAGATTTGTTCTCCATCTTCATAGGAATATATGTAATGAGGGATTATTTATTAGTTATGGAAGAGAGGAGCAAATGAATTCATAAGTTTTTCTTTTAAGGAAAGGAGAAAGAGGGAATTAGCTTAGAGATCTGGAGTGATCTCACTCTAACTTAGATATCTCACTTTACCTCCTCTTCCTTGGAGGGGAAAAGGAAAGGGAAATATGATTTGTTCTTTGGAGAAGAATAGAGTATGTTTTCCTTTAAAGAGAAGAGATGTTTAGAAAACATCTTTTAGTTTATTTTAGATGGAATTCATTTCCTCTACTTTTCAATGTAATTTTCCTTCACATGGGACTTTCATTCTCCACTATTTCGAAAGGAAAAAAACATGGAGAACTTATGTGCATGTTCTCAATCATGCGTGAATAGAGCAATTGGATTCAATAGAATCTCTTTCAAAGGGAAAGGAAAAGTGGAATAGATTTCACTACCAGAGCTCTTTTTCTTAGAGGAGATTACAGAGAGAGACAGAGAGAGTTTCACTTTCTCATTTTGGTTCTTTAGATAGAAGTGGCACTCTTCTACCAAAGACAACAGGGAGATCAATTAAACATGATGGTTAGATTGTGTCTCACCTCTAAACTCTAGAGAGTAGTAGTTATATTTATTTTCAGTGATGGTCTTTGACTAGATGAGATTATCTAGTTATTGACATTAGTGAGACTGGGAGTAGAGTTATGATTGCTCTCTTTAGGGTTTCTAGGATGTAGGGATAGATATAACCTATTGGGGTATTGAACTCTTAGTTGGTGTTACATCATGAGGATCATGTGTGAACATCAATTAGGGGAGGATAAGTACCTAGGGATTATCTGAATCTCAAAAGGAGTGCTTTTTGCATTCATATGGCAAACTACAGGGAAGAGAATTTTCAGAGTTTGCACTAATGCCAATAGATGCTCTTCCAATAGAACTTACTCCAATGGTAAAGGATGACAAACCTCAAACTTCTTGGTTGGTGAAATGTAGAGATTGCATTTTACTACCAAGAAATTCTTATATATGGGTTAGATGATGGATTTGCATAGTCCACAAGGTAGTTTAGATTAAACTATTACTTGTGATTACACTTAAGGTTAGGAAGACCTAGAGTGATATGAGGGCAATCTATCATTTATACTTAGATGGGTTTGGAGTCACTTTTTATGGGACTTTGTTCTATATTTCAGAGGATTATATGGTTTATTATCTCCATTATCCTATGGACAAGCGTATAAGCTTGGCACTTTACCAAAGTGACATGGGGACACGTCCCCGGGTCCTAGGGACGCCGGGACGCCGTCCCGGATCACTAAACATGGGGGACGCCAAGATGGGACGGGGGACGTCCCGGTTCAGCATAGCAAAACACAAAAACGTCCCGGGGACGGAATCTGGTTACAGGGCAAAACACGGACGGCAGCGAGCGGTTCAAGTTCTGGAGGGAAAAAAATTTTGAAATTTGAATTTGAATTGCCTCCGATTTTTGAACTTAACATTGGCGCCTTTTTTTTGGGGGGTTCTAAACTTCTAGAATGTTCTCTTGGACCCTTACACAAGCATAAATAGCCCTCACTTCAGCTCTTCAAGCCACAAGCTCACTTGAAGCCTTCATTGCAATCATCTTGTGTGTGTGAAGGCTTGAGCAGCTGAGCTATCTTCACCCTTGCATATTCAAGGGCTGAGCTCTATATTCTCAACCCTCTCTTCAGCCTTCTCTTTCTTGCTCCTCTCCTTATAGCATTCTCTTCTCCTATGGCTTCTTCATCGCGAACAAGTGGGTCAAACACCAAGAGGAGGCATGCTACAAGCAAATGGACATGGTGGGAAGAGGTGGAATCTCCCGTATCAGCCGGAGAAGGTGGTGGTGCAAGACCATGGAGTTGCAAGCTATGTGGCTACAAGAGAACCGGTGGAGCGAACAAGGTGCGTGCACACTTCATGAGCGTGGACATGAAGTAAGATTTTGTTCCGCAATCACTTCGGAGAAGAAGCAAGAATTACTCAACAAACTTGCTATTAGTGATGCTCAAGCTCATGCTCGGCGTGCTTCACAAGCTCCTATCGACCCGGCATCGCTTGTGAGGTCTTCTATGCCATCCTCTTCAAGAGCATCATCTTCATCGGTTCGGGTTCGTGCTCCTACTCCTACTCCTACTCCTACTTCCACTCCTCATCCTACTCCTACTTCCTCTACACCATCGGGAATGCCCTATGTGCGCTCATCACGTCAACAAACACTCCATGAAAATTGGAATCCCGTATTGAAAGAGGAGGTGGACACTGCAGTGGCACGCTTTTTTTACCATGACCACATAGCTTTCAATGCGGCTCGGTAAGAATTGAATCTTCATTTTGTTTCAATATTTGTTGATTTTCAGATTTTGACACTCCCATGGGCCATAAGCCATTACTTATAAATCTTATTTGTTTAACTTTTCCATAGATCACCATATTTCAAAGATATGGTAAAGAAGATTGGTGAATATGGAGCAAACTATGTGCCTCCATCCTCCGAGAGCTTGCGCACCACTTTGTTGGAGAAAGAGAAGAAGCTTGTGGAAGCCGCATGCGAGACCATTAAAAAATCATGGGAACGAAACGGAGTATCATTGCTTGTGGATGGATGGAGTGATGTCCAACGACGCTCTATCCATGGAGTGGTAGCTTATTCTCGTGGGGAGATGTACTTCATCTCATCACATGATGCATCCGACACAGGAAAGTCAGCTGATGTACTTGCTGCTGAGTGGGCAAGTGCAATAGAGATTGTGGGGCCATCAAATGTGGTTTGCATTGTAGCAGATGCGGAGCTTGCAAATAGAGCTGCAGGTGCAATTATTGAAAATTTGTACCCTCACATCATTGTTTGCTTTTGCATGGCTCATTGTTTAAATAATATTCTGAAAGACATTGGGAATTTGGATTGGATTTTGCCTGTAATCAATGAGGCAAATTCATTGGTTAGCTTCATCAACAACCATACTCGTGTGAAGAATGAGTTTAGCAAGAGATCTACTCTTGCTTTGCTCAAGTACTCAGACACAAGGTTTGCATATAATTTCACTATGTTACACCGAGTAGTAAAATGTAGTGGTGTCTTGAGAGGGCTTTTATTGAGTGATGAATTCGCGAGGATGCCAGAAGCTTCTACTTCAGCAGGAAAGCAATTTAGAAGATTAGCTGATGATGCAGCATGGTGGGAAAACATTTCTCACATCGTGGATATTGTTCATCCACTTGTGCACTTATTGAAAATTGTGGATTCCATGGAGCCATGTATTGGTAAAGTGTATGAAGCTATGGATCGCACAATTGAAGCACTAAAAACATTGGTGAATGATAATGATAGGTATGAAGAACTTTCAGCTATTTGTGTTAGCAGATGGGATGCATACTACTCTCCACTTCACGCAGCAGCATACATGTTGGATCCAGAATTTCAAGATAAAAAGCAATATGCAGATCCAGAGGTAGCTAATGGATGGAGGAAAATATTAGAGAGATTTGTCCTGGATAGTGCAGCTAGGCGACTTATCAGAGATCAATTATCCAAATATAGAACAGGGAAAGATGCTTCATATGCATGTGCAGATGCCCAAGAGGATAGGCTACGTGTTGGTGCTTCCCTATGGTGGGAGGATTTTGGTTCTGATGGTCCAGAGCTTCAACAATTGGCCATTCGGATACTTAGCCAGGCTTGCACCACGAGTTGCCTTGAGCAACTATGGAGTGTGTATGGACATGTAGCCTCTAAGAAGAGGAACAGGCTTGGTGTGCAGCGTGCTAGTGATCTTGTGTTTGTCAGTGCAAATTTGAGGATGCTTCGACGGACGCAATGCATGGAGGGAGATCTTTTCAAAGAATGGGAGGTAGAGCAGGGATCGGACCAAGTGGTAAATGAAGAACATGAAGATGCAGCAACCACTGATTGTGTTGCAGAAAATGAGTCTATCACTATGACTCCCCACTTGCATTCTCCATAGTCATCACATTTATGTCGTAGCCCGCTCAGTGCTTCCTTTTACATTTCTTATTTATGTTCCCATCATATGTAGTCTTTTTGGCATTTGTCCATCGATCGTATGATATAAGATCTTTTTATCTCATGATGTAACATCTTTTTGATATGATGATGATGTAGAATCTATTTTTTGACATGATGAAATACATGAGACTTGTCACTTATCACTTGTAACTTTGTAAGTTTCAACTCTTGGAGTACCATTTAACTACTAACTTTTTTCAACTTCCAACGACTCAACGTGCTCATCGTTTATACTTAAAAAACACTTTTTTTCTATGTTTTTCTTATTATTGGTCATTTCACATGTTGAGGAATTATTTGTACATAAGTTTCATCTCATTATTTTGAAAAAATCAGCGTTTTTTTGGTGCCCGTCCTCGGGACACCCTAGGCTCCGTCCCCGTCCCGGGGACACCACCGTCCCCGGGACCCGTCCCCGTCCCCTGGTGACTTTGCACTTTACACTTTGTTTTCATACTATTACTCCATCGAGGATACATCATATGGACTTAGGTCATTTTGATGATGTCACTTGTCATGGGAGTGATAATTTGAAAGTTGAGTGTATATGGGAGATAGTAGGCACTACTCAGACGG
Source organism: Ceratopteris richardii (assembly GCA_020310875.1). Taxonomy (NCBI): domain Eukaryota; kingdom Viridiplantae; phylum Streptophyta; class Polypodiopsida; order Polypodiales; family Pteridaceae; genus Ceratopteris; species Ceratopteris richardii. The sequence continues at coordinate 14,785,895 of CM035415.1, read as the reverse complement.
TTTCCCACCTTTGAGATGATCTCATATGAGACTTCTTAAGGGGAAGGATACGGGGAAACAACACACAGAGATGACCATGTACATAGAGTACATGGGTTTCACGGGAGTCTGGGCATTTTCTTCTACCATTACAGACATTTCATTTACATTTTCGAGGACGAAAATGTTTCTAACGGGAAGGAAATGTCACATGATATTCATTGGGTGTGGATCACCTTTGAAGAAGGATGCCACGTGGCATCACATGGGTATTCATACCATTGGGTAGAAGAGACAAAGGTAGATCTCATATATGAGAGTCTCTTTAAGTGAGAGTACAATTGGCAGCTCGGACGTTGTTGGGCGGTGAACCGATTGAATATCTCTGTTGGAGTGTTGATGGATGGTAAGCAACCGTAGATGACAGCAAAAGGAAGCTCGTGTGTGTGACATATTTCTATGGTTCATGTGTGCAAAGGAATCATTTTTCTGTTCTAGCCTGTCATGAAACATGAGAGAGCTGAGAGCGCACTGCCCAGTTGGAGTCTAGTTCAACCTTTTGAAGTCCCTTGTCCGGTGTCTGCTATAGCTTGCAATAAAGCTACTTACATCGAACTTCACGATATAACTGCCAGTCTGCCTGCCAGCAATATTGTAATCTGTATATTCTGTGCATTTAATGTATGTTGTATACGTACCCAAAGCTTAAATGGATCCTTAACAAGTAAGACTTCTTAATATTGAGGCAATGGAGATGATATATCTTTTTCCATACGAGTGAGATAATAAATCTATCATCTCTAAATTCAGCTTGCTGCCCAATCATCAAAGAGGGCAAAGGGATCGTTTCTCTGTTCCAGCAAAGAGGGTTTTTCTATGTTTCATATGTGCAAAGGAATCATTTTCCTGTTCTAGCCTGTCATGAAACTTTGAGAGAGCTAAGAAGCGCACTGCCTAGTTGGAGCCTTGTTCAACCTTTGAAGTCCATTGTCCGGTGTCTGCTATAGCTTGCTATGAAACTATCTACACCAAACTTCACGATATAGCTGCCAGTCTGCCTGCCAGCTATATTGTAATTTGTATTTTGTGTGTATTTAATGTATGTTTTATACATAAAGTCTAAATGGAGTCTGAATGAGTATGACTTCCCATTATTGAGGCAATGGAGATGATATATCTTTTTCCATACGAGTGAGATAATAAATCTATCATCTCTGAATTCAGCTTGTTGCCCAATCATCAAAGAAGACAAAGTACTTATTGAGATTGATTGATATGGTCCATGGAGTCAACTTTTTAGACTGTCAGATACATGTACAAATAACAATGAATCACATGGAGTCATGTGATGTCTTAATTAGATTATGAATTAATGAATTATTTGACATTATATTTTTTCACC
>CM035415.1:14737153-14739514 GCA_020310875.1 Ceratopteris richardii | reverse complement strand
TGTAAAGCTTTGCAAGGCATGACACCATATGAAGCTTGGTGGGGTAAGAAACCTACCTTGGATCATTGCAGAATATTTGGATGTTTGGCATATGCATATGTGCCATCTCAATTGAGGCATAGTTGGAGCCTAAGGCAGAAAAGTATGTATTCATTGGTTATGATGATAAGCAAATGGGATACAGGTTGTGGAGTCCCATCCACAAAGCAATTCCTTGTATCCAAGGATGTTACATTTGATGAGCAAAGTACTTGGTATGCAGGTAAATATAATGTACATGCAGATGATGAAGAAGTAGTGGATCAAAGAAAAGGTAAAGCAAAGATTCAATTACTTGATGAAAGTGAGAATAATGAAGTACAGGTTGAAGTTGAAGAGAGGCCAAGGTTTGATCCAGAATGTGATGAACCAGAGACTTCAAGAAGTGCAGAAGTTAGGAGGTCATCTAGGCACAAATGGCAACCTACAAGGTATAGCTATGACACTTCATTCTTGACTACTAAAGATTATGCTTATTTGGTAAAAGCAGATGAAGATCCATCTACATATGATGAAGCTAAAGGTAAGAGAAATTGGGAAGAAGCCATGCAAGAGGAGTATGATGCCTTGATAGAGAATCAGACTTGGGATCTGGTTCCTAAACCTAATAGCCAGAAAATTATTGGATGTAAGTGGGTTTACAAAACAAAAAGATTTGCAGATGGAAGTGTGTCTAGATACAAAGCTAGACTTGTTGTGAAAGGGTATGCACAGACATATGGAGTGGACTATGATGAGACTTATAGTCCTGTGGCAAAAATGACAACCATCAGAACCCTCATAGCAATTGCTGCTTGCAAAGGTTGGAAGTTGTCTCAATTAGATGTTAAAAATGCTTTTTGAATGGTTATATTTCAGATGAAGTTTACATGGAGCAACCAGATGGGTTCAAAGATCAAGTAAATCCAGATTATGTATGTAAGCTCAAGAGAGCCTTGTATGGATTAAAGCAAGCCCCAAGGGCATGGAATTATAGGCTTGTAAAATTCTTGAATGATCTTGGATTTCAAGCATCAAAGGCAGATAGTAGCTTGCTAGTCAAAGCAAGTGAAGATGGATTCATTTATGTTTGTATTTATGTTGATGACATAATACTTACAGGTACAGATGATAAAGGGATACAAATGATCAAGAAGCAGATGGAGAATGAGTTCAAAATTAGTGATTTAGGGAACCTATCATTCTTTTTGGGAATGGAGATTTCTTATACTCAACATGGAGTATATGTGACCCAAGAAAGGTATCTTAAAAATTTGCTAACCAAATTTAAAATGGAAGATTGCAGGGTTGCACCTACACCTTTGGAAGTGAACCATAAATTATCTAGGTTTGGAGGAGAAGAGTTCAGAGATATGAAACTTTATCAAAGTTTGGTTGGTAGCTTGATTTATGCTACATTGACAAGGCCTGATTTGTCATATGCAGTTGGTGTGCTTTCACAATTTATGCATTGTCCTAGAAAAGAACATTGGATTGCAGGACAAAGAGTACTTAGGTACATCAAGGGTACACTCAGAGAAGGGTTGTACTATGGATTTACTTCTGATACAAGAGTGAAGATATTTAGTGATGCAGATTGGGCAGGTAATGTGGATGATAGAAGATCAACACATGGATACTTGTGCTATGTAGGAGACAAATTGATTTCATGGTGTTCTAAGAAGCAACCTACAGTTGCTTTGTCATCTACAGAAGCAGAATACAAAGGTATGGTGGAAGCTGCAAAGGAGGTAATATGGTTAAAGACACTTATGAAAGTTTTGATGTGGTTCAAAGTACTCCTATTGTTTGTGGAGACAACATGAGTTCTTTATACTTGGTAGCTAATCCTGTGTTTCATGCTAGAACTAAGCATATTGAAATACAGTATCATTTCCTGAGAGAGAAGGTCATTGAGAAGGAGATTGAAGTCATACACACTCCTACAAAAGATCAACTTGCAGATATGATGACAAAAAGTTTAGATGGACCAAAGCTACAAAGATTCAAGGATATGGCAGGAGTCAAGAAGATAGAGAAGAACCTCAATTAATGATTGAGGGGGAGCTGTTGGTGCATGACAATCATCAATTGAAGGATTATGAAGAAATGAAGTCAAGGAGTCAAGAAGAGAACAAATTCAGATGGTTGAAGGAAGGGCATATTCAGAAATCCAAAGACATGTACACATATGTACATTAGTTGACTTATACTTTTGTCTAGTCATAAACTTGTATATATTCATCTATAAATACTTTGGAAAAGTCGGGGCAAAGAGAGCAGAAGAAGAATAGTGAGTAGGAAGAGAGAAAGGAATAGTAGAGAGTGTCATTAGACACATGA
>CM035415.1:14712153-14719653 GCA_020310875.1 Ceratopteris richardii | reverse complement strand
GTCAATTGGATAAGCCATCTCGGAGAAATCTCGCTCGAAGTGCACACTAGTCTTTGTCTGCAGATTTCCTAAAAAGTCGGGGGTACACATAAGTTTGCTAAATTGATTTCTCAGTGAGTAGTTTGTCATTTCTTCTCATTCCACTTGCAAATGGTAGCTTGTTAAGTTAATTTAATATGTCCAGAAGGAATTAGATCAATTGTTAGTGTGCTGGTCACACTGAGTGAAAGACTGAGCAGGTGTCACTACAAAAATAGAAAGTTTTTCTTGATTTTTGAAGTGCCAAGTTATCTGTTTTGATTTGGTCATTACACATATCATTTGCAAAGTACATATATGCTTTCTTGGTATCATTTGGAAGCTCAAGGTGTGTACTAAGCATATCTGGAATCAAAGGAGGGCTGGTGTGAAGCAGGTATAGCAGCACCAACTCAATCTCTTGAGTGCATCCAACCATCTCTCCCAACACAACCTATGGATACATGTGTTATGTGGGAGATAAGTTAATCTCCTGGTGCTCAAAGAAGCAACATAGAGTTGCTTTGTCATCTATAGAAGCAGAGTATAAAGGCATGGTTGAAGCTGCAAAAGAAGTGATATGGCTTAAGACTCTAATGAAGAGTTTTGACACTATACAGAACATACCTATCATTTATGGTGATAACATGAGTTCATTATATCTAGCTGCTAATCCTGTTTTTCATGCCAGGACTAAACACATTGAGATACAATATCACTTTCTAAGAGAGAAGGTGATGGATAAGGAGATTGAAGTCATACATACTTCAACAAAAGATCAGATAGCTGATATGCTTACAAAGAGCTTGGATGGACCAAAGCTACAGAAGTTTAAAGACATGGCAGGTATAAAGAAGATAAGAGAAACCTCAATTGATGATTGAGGGGGAGCTATTGGTCAGACCAATCACCAATTGAAGATTTGAAGGACAAAGGATGGAGATGAGATCAAGTTTTGAAGCAAAGAAGATGGATACATTCACAGAGTGAAAGACATGTACACATATGTACATTAGTTAAGACATAGGTTACTTATACTTATGGTTTGATATAAGTCTGTACATAATTGCCTATAAATACTTTTGAAAATGTCGGGGCAAAAGGAGAAGACAAGGAGAGACAATAGGAGATCATGAGATTAGTGTATTGAGTAGTAGAAAATGTCATTAGACATGTGTCAAGTGAGTTGAACTCTCTATCCTCACTCAGTTGTAAATTTCTGAGAAATAGAAGGAAAAATTGCGCCCGATGTTTCTGTGTTTTCTCCCTGTGTGATAGATCTTTTGTGAATTCCTTTTGGAGATATCTAAGTTCATAGTTAATCAATCTATGGCTAGAGTTTGAGAGTCTAATTGTGATCAGGCTAAGAGAATTGTGTGTAGGAACATTTACATGTGAGAAAGTACTCACTGGTTCCTGAAACAGGTGCAAATTTTGATCTTAATGATTTGATCATTTCTCACTCCACAGTTTAAAGTTTTTTTTTTTAATATAAAGGAAGTTCGACAATAGCCTACTCTCCCGGACTTGAATTAAATTAAGAAACAAAGGTACAATAGAAGGGGACTAGTGCCCACGGGACCCCCCAAATCCCACAAAGCAGGGGAAGCTTGATTGAATCCTAGGTTGCACTACAGAGAAGGTTAATCACCCTCTCATTGCCCTCATGCGGGGCCCACTTGGGTTTGAGCTTGTTGTTGATCAAAAGGAGGACTTGATGGTGTCTGAAGGGGGGGGATTTCTTACTGTTAACGATCCTTTTGCCAAGGAGGAATAGTGATTTCTCAATCGACCACTCCCTGGGGGGATCGCCGAAGTTGAGAGCACACCTCTCCCGCCAAATTTTCCACAGGACTTCCCCTCTGATGGCGTTCCAGAGTGTCGCAGAGCAGCCGATCGCTTCTCCCAAAAGGACTTGTTTCCAACTAAGCTGTTTTTGAAGTCTGATTTTCATTCCAACCGTCTGCCAGATTCTGTCGGAGTTGGGGCAAGTAAGGAAGATGTGTGGGACATCTTCGATAGCACGGTGGCAGCGTTTGCACCAAGGAGGGATCCCACAAAGTTTGCTAGCCTTATGGTTGGTCCAAATTCCTCGATGAAGAATTTACCATAAGAGGACAGACTTCTTAATCTCTATTAGGGGGTGCCAGATACCCATGAATTTCATGTCCCACCGAAGCCGCGTCCAAGACAGGCACCACTTCTTGTTGAGGCTGATTTGGAGGTCAGCTGTTTCTTTGATGTTCGGGATTTTGAGTAGGCTGTTTCCATTTTGCCATTTGAGACCACGCGAGTTTGGTGCGTCGTGTCCCATGAGAAGGCGAGTCTTGTGACGATCCCAAGCGAGGCATCTGCTTTGCAAAGTGTTCCATTCTTCGTAGGAGATGTTTATGCGCGGGTCAATATCCTCGAAGTTGATCCAGCTGTTGGTGTCCTGTTTCTAGAGGTGTTTCCATTTTTTGAATCCTTTGTTCCATAACTTCTTGGCATTTTGAATGTTCCACGACTCCACACTCGTGATGCCATGTATCGGAAACCAGATAGAGTCGTTTTGTCTGATTCCGGCTGCCCACTTCCAGTCCTCACTAATTCTTGTGAAGCTTTTGACTTTATTCCAGCCCTTCCAAAGGGAGCACACGAGATTGGAGCCTTTCGGGAAGACGGGGATCGGGGAGAATAGCAGGGTCATGGTGTCAAGGTTCTTCCAGTTCGGGAACCCCATGAGGGCCAACTCATTCTTGTTTCTGAAGATCAGTTTGGCCCACGAGGCCTCCCTATTGCACCAAGCCTTAATCATCCATTTGGCTGCCATTTTGTTAGCCATACACCCGATGTCCAGGATACCAAGCCCCCCACTATCTCTAGGGCTAGTGCAGATGGTCCATTTGATTTTGGGCACCCCCCTTCTGTTATGATCGCCCGTCCAAAGAAAGTTTCTACAGATACTATTCAGTTTGGACAGGCCTTGCTCATTCGGTCTCCAACAAGAAAGGAAATAGATGGTAGAAGAGAGGAGGAACGTGTTGATAACCATCGCACGTCCAGCGAGATTGATTTGCATACCTCTCCAATAGTTAAGCTTGTTTTCGAGTTTGGCCAGCACCCAGTTCCATCGCTGCTCCATAGAGACGCCAAACCCCAAAGGGATTCCGAGAAGTCGAAAGATTTGGCCCTGCGGAATGATTTGACAGCCATGATCAGTGAGAAGGCCAGGATGATGTCCCACAATAGCCCTAAAGGCGGTCTTAGAGTGGTTGATTTTGGATCCAGAGGCATCACAAAAGGTAGCAAGACACCTCCAGAAAGTCTCCAGGCTGGTATTATCATTGTGAACGAAAGCGTTCATATCATCGGCAAAAAGTCTCATGATGATTTGACTGTGGGCGTGAGGCAGCCGGAGGCCTTTGATATTGCCAGCCTCCACATGATGTGCCACAAGTCTGCTCAGACCCTCAGTTGCGATGGCAAAAAGAAGGGGGGCCAGAGGGCACCCTTGTCTAATAGATCTTTTAAGATGGATCGCCTTCGAAAGTTTGCCGTTAACGTTAATTTGGGTCGTTGCGTTTCCGAGAAGGGTCGCGATCATCTTGGTGAATTTCTGACTACATCCGAGATCTTGGAGCGACTGCAGAATATAGTCCCATTCTAGCCTGTCGTAGGCTTTGTCAAAGTCGATCTTGAGGAAAACCACGTCTTGATTAGACTCATTTGCAAATTGAATACCTTCCCAAATATCCATAATGGTTTCCAGGATAGACCTGCCTTTGATGAAACCTTTTTGGTCCTCACTAAGCCAAGATCTCAGGTGGCACGAGAGTCTGTTGGCGATGAATTTGGCGATGATCTTGTATCCTGTTTGTAGCATCGTAATAGGCCTCCAGTTCTCGATTCTGTTCTTTTCCCCCTTCTTGTGTATCAACTTGATAATTCCATTATTTAGACAAGAGGGAAGAGCACCAAACTTTAGCGCTTCTTGCCAAACCATCGGAAGAGGGGTGGCAACCACCAGCTTGAAGGATTTAAAGAACTCGTTAGTGACTCCGTCGGGTCCCGGGCTTTTACCGAGAGGGAGGGCATCAATGACTTCAATGAATTCTGAATCAGAGATAGGGGCATGAAGCAGGGAGTGGAGGTTGGGTGGTATTCTCCGGGGGGAAACCCTAGAAATGGCAGCCATACAGTCCCTTCTATGGTGGGAGAGGGGGTTCGAGGTTCCCAGGAGTCTCGTGAAGTGCCCTTCGATGATGCCAAAATTATCTTCTTCCGAATTGCATACATTGCCATGTGGATCTAGCAGTAGGGGGATCGATTCTCTGTTGTGTTTCCTTTTAAGGATACGGCACATCTCTTTGGTGGGCTTGTCGGCTTTGCCAGCCCACCACTCCTTGAAGAAGATTTGTAAGTTTTTCCTTTGTATTTCTTCCTCGTATCTCAACACTGCTCTGATTTTTCGGAGACCTTTCTGGGCTTGGTGTTTTCCTTTGTTCACTTCCTCCTCGAGCCGCCAGAGTCTGTGGTAAAGAGCTTCCCTGCGAGCCCGCCGCACAGTCTCGAGCATCTTCTTAGTTCTGATCATGATCTTACGAGACTTGTCGACCGCACTTCTCCAGCACTTGGCAGGGGCCAAGCCAGAGGCGAACGCCACCTTCCACACATCGGCAATCTCTTGATGGACGGAGGGGAGAGAGAAGGTGGTTGCGTTGGCATGGAACCATGGAGCCTTGCGGATCTTGTTGGAAGGTTGAAAAGTGATAACGATCGGGTAGTGATCAGAGATAGTGAGGTCAGTGCGTTGTGTGATGGCAGGGTGGCCCCACTGATGAGTAAAACTCTGAGAGATGTAGCATCTATCTAGTCTAGCTTTCCTCAGGTCCTCGCCCGCTTGGAGATTCGACCAAGAAAAGCCACTCGAGTCTTTGAGTTCAACCAAATCCAAGTGGAGTTTGGTCATGTCCCACGTTTCTTTCTCCCGACTGTCGATGACCCTGCCCTTGCCCATCCATCTGTCCATAGGGTCCTCCACCATGTTGAAGTCTCCACATATGAGCACGTTGTGAGGAAGCGAGTCTAAGGAAGCCCATGTGTTCACTCTCTCCAAATCACCGTTAGGGGCGTACAAAGAAACAATAGTAGCACAAAGAGGAGCACCAAAAGAAACGGCAATCCAACGGTGACTTACATCTTCAATGGAGTTCTCGAGCTTTTCGAACCAGAGTTGTTTAACACCGATAACCGTTCCTCCAGACCCCCGCTGGTGCTTCGTTGAGATCCACACATGGGCCGAGGAGACTTGTCTGAGCCGCTTCTGGAGGTCTTCTCCGTCAATTTTAATCTCTTGAATACATATAAAGTCTGGGTTTACGCTAATGTCGCGAAGCCATTGACCAATAATGGTCGCTCTTGAGGGATCGGTTAGCCCTCTAGCATTTAAAGAAATGATGATCATTGTCGTAGTAATCCCTCTTTGCGGGAGGGAGCTTTGTCCTTTCTTTTCTTGGGTTCATCTTTCTTTTTCGCTCGGATCGGATCCCGAGTTAGCAGTAGGTTCTTGTGGGGGCTTTTCCACGGTAACTCCATAGGTTGTTTTCCTTTGCGGGATGCCTCCTGCTGGGAAGAAAAGGACACCGTTTTCAGCTCCGTTTCCGGAATAGTCGATCCGATGATGGAGCTTTCACTATCCATGTTATCTTCGTTGCTGGTAGTAAAGCCGTCTTCTTTGCTTGTAGTGTAACCCTCCTGCAAGGTTTCTTTACTATCAGGGATCTCCAGGCCTTTGACATCGGTGTCCTCCTCAAGTTGGATCCCATCTGGGTAGTCAAACTCATTGATTTCCTTTTCCAGATTGCAATACAAGTTGCTGGAGGGGGAAACAGACTTGTTGTTTCGCTCAGAGGTTGCCCTAGGACTTCTTTTCCTTCTTCTTCTGACTTCGATGAACCCGTCTACATCAGCTTCTGGATTACGGGGACCCTTGAATTCCTCTTCTTTCGTCGAGTGATTCAATGCTCCATTGCTGTCTTGAGCATTTTTGGGGGCTTCTTGATTTGGCTTGCTTTTTCGTCTCAAAGGGCAATCTTTGATCCTGTGACCTTGTTGGCCACAGCGAAAGCACGCGTTGGGAAGGTTTTTGTAGCTGATGTCTTGCTCCCATACATCCCCTTCGCCCAAGTCCAGTTTGATCTTCGATGGGAGTGGCATACTGAGATCAGCCTCGACACATATTTGAGGGTGCCACCGGGCGTTGAACGAGTGTCTTGCTCCTTCATAAATGAGACCACCAATGTCCTCGCGCGAGGCCAACGGCTTGCCGATAGGAGACACAATGTCCCATACGAAGTTGTACAAGAAGTATGGCAGGTTAGGGAGCTCAACCCAGAGGGGGTACCGAAGCGATTTCGATTTGTCGGGAGTAAAATCAGGGGACCATCTGAATAGGCACAGGGTCGCCCGGCCGAGTTGCCAAGTTCCGACACTAAGGGCTCGAAACGCCATATCTTCATTTTCAAAGACTAGCAGCAGGTGGCTCGCCGGTAAGAACTGACACTTACAAACAACTAGCCCGCGGGGGAACCACTCGTTGCGAAGCCACTGACGCACAGTTTCGAGCGGGGGCTTAGGGCCGAACATTTGGCCGACGAGGCAAACTTTCTTGAGCTCCTCCTGAGTTGACAAAATTGCGGATCTATTGAGGGAGACCAAGGGGGGTTCAGCACTCTCGAGGGTCCCTTGGGCGGCACAAGAGCCCCCCTCCAACAAAGAGGCCAGGTTAGCGGTCTCCCCGGGAGGAGGGGCCAGATTGCTTCTCACAAGAGAGGGGGACGCCAAATCCATGACAAAAGAGGGACAACCCGAGAAAGAAGAACCTTTTCTAAAACTCTGAGAAGAGAAGCAACTTGAAAAGCCCAAACAACCCACAATAAAAGTAGCCCTCTTCTCTTTTCTTTCGAATCTTTTCTCTTTTTCTTTTCTTTTTTTCTTCTTTTTCTTTTTCTTCTTTTTCTTTTTTTTTCTCTTCTTTTTTTTTTCCTCTTTTTTTTTTTTTTCTCTCTTTTATTTCCTTATTTACAGTACCATCGCACTAAGAATATATCTAACACGCGAAAGAACCTAACTATAGTCAGAAGAGACTTTCTTTCTTCTAAACTCAAACTCTGACCCACGAGGACTATGACGGCGACAGCCGGCTACAACTGCTAATCTTTTTCTCGGTCATGGTGTCCAGCGACGGAGGAGTAAATTGGAGCCTTCAGAGAGGGGCCACGCGCTTCTTTAATTACGTGGCAGCGATGGACACAAAGTCCACGATTGACACAAAGTCCACGATGGACCAGGAGCGCGACGGGCACACGGCAGTCAGTCGACAAAGGCCTTCAAGGCCCTCCGTCGTGACACGAGATGAAGGCCGTCAGTCGCGAACTTGGCGGAACCGAAAGGGAAATTAAACCATGATAATCGCTCACATCCAGTCCATCGCCACGATGG
>CM035415.1:14694653-14704653 GCA_020310875.1 Ceratopteris richardii | reverse complement strand
ACGAGTTAGCATCAAGTCTTTCTCTGATTTCTCTTAGCCTGATCATGTGGATCAGGAAATCTTTTGTACACATCTAATCTAGAAGCTAATGATGCTATGTTCAAAGTTTCATGGCCTAAATCCTTTCATGCTGTGAGTATGATCAATAGGAACATGTGTATGTAAAGTCTACAGGTAGATCTCTCAGAGTTGCACATTTTTTCGTGTCAATGTTTTGCCTGGATCTCAATGCACAGTGTAATGTTTTTGATGGGTGAGCATTCAAAATCTAAGTTAGAAGGTAAGGAAGCTATGGGTAAAAGAATTTAGCAAAATGGGATCGGTATTGTGAGAAATCAATCTTAGAAGTTAGCTATGCCAAAGTCGCTTGTTCAGGAGAACAGTTTTTGACATACTTTTGATCTTAAGGATCAATTTAAAGTTTTAATGATTCTTTTGAAGAAATAATGGTTGATAGGATTGCACAAAGGTAGCGTGGAGATCTGTGCATCATTAGTTTGAAGAAATCTGAAGATATATGCCGGTATTGAAGTCAATATTTGAAGCAGACTTCTTGAAGAAGAAAGATTTTCACTCAGAGAAGTGATAGTGGAAAATTTGGTAAATAAAGGTAATATTTGTTGGTGCAGGACAATCAACAATTGGTGATTATATAAAGCCTAGAAGTGAAGAGATGAAGAAAAGATTGAAGTCCAACTTCATGAAGTAAAGAGAAGATTCAGATAGTAAAGTTCTTTAAAACATATGTACATTAGCTTTGTAGATACTTCAATATACTTGAAGTAATAACGAATCAATACTCATATGTATATATAGATACATGTAGATGGTTGTATTAGAAGAGTGAGATGAAGTATAGATGAATAGATGATGTGTATTGGATGTATCATCCATCAGATGTATGAAGAGTTGAATAGAAAAAATATTCAGAGAATTGCGCGTCGATCTTTTCTCTAGTTATCCTTCTATGTTTGATTTTATCAGAAATCCTTTTGTACACATCTAACTCCATAGTTAATCTATCTATGGTTAAAGTTTGAGAGTTCAATTACAAACAGGCTGAGAGAATTTTGTGTAGGAACACCTATATGTGAGAAAGTGTTGAGTGTCTTCTGAAACAGGCGCAGTTTCAATGGTCAAAGAAATGATCAGTTCTCAGTGCACAGTGTAAAGTTTTTCACAAATGAGAAGTCAAAATCTAAGTTGGAAGGTAAGCCCTCTATGGCTAAAAGCATTTGCTTAAACGGGTTCTAGATTGGGAGAACTATGTGTTAGAAGTTGCACGTGTCAAAGTCGATTCTACAGGAAGGCACTTTCAGACATAGGTAGATTGTTTGAAGCATTTCTCATAATCTAATGAATATTTTAAAGTGTTTTAACTTGGAGGAGGTGTGCATACTCTAGGCGACACATTCTACAAAGTTTCATTAGAAACTTTACACAAATGATTAATCAATGAGTGATTAATGAGCAGCAAACTTTTCTATGAAATGACTTTCTTCACAGTTAGCTAATTTCTGTTGGTGCAGAGCAATCAACAATTGAAGTTTTGGAAGTCAAAGATTGAAGACAAGATCAAGTTTTGAAGGATAGAAGAAGTTTACATTCAGGAGTTGAAAGAAATGTACACATATGTACATTAGTTCAGATATAGGTCACTTAAACTTTTGATTAGTCATAAGTTTGTAAATATTTGCTTATAAATACTATGGAAAATATCGGGGTAAGTATGAGAGAGCATGAGAATAGAGTAATCAGAAGTTGTAGGAGTTTTTTTCCATCCTAGAAGTGAGTTAAGTCTCTCTCATCACTAGATGTAAAATTCTCAGAAATGAACAAAATGTTGCGCCCGATGTTTCTGAGTTTTCTCCTTCTGTGTTAGATCTTTTGTGAAATGCTTTTGTACAAGTCTAAGTCTAAAGGTGATTGACCTCTGTACAAATTTTTAGCTTCCAATTGTGATCAGGCTGAGAGAATTATGTGTAGGAACATTTGTATGTGAAGAAGTGTTTACTGGTTCCTGAAACAGGCGCAAAATTCGAAGTCAATGTTTTGATCAGTTCTCTTTCCACAATTTAAAGTTTTGAGCAAGTAAGCACTTAATCTTTAAGTTGGAAGGTAAGCTACTTGTGGCTAAAAGCATTTGCTTAAACGGGTTCTATTCTTGGAGAACCATGTCTTAGAAGTTATAGGTGTCTAAATCGACTTCTCAGAAGTACAATTTTAGACATAGGTGACTTGTCAAGTTGATTTCTCAAAATCTATTGAATCTTTTGGAGTGATTCGACTTGGAGGACGTGCACAATCTTTAGGCAACACCTTGTGCAAAGTTTTATAAAAAACTTTACACATTTGATAAGTCAATGAGAAAGATATGTGCAGCAGACTTTCTCTAGAATTATCCTTTTCACAAATTTTCCAGAATCCTTATAATTGAATGTTGTTCCTCCAAATTGCTAAAGGTTTTGACTTACTCTTGATATGAGGTGCTCTAATTACAAGAGTAGGTTTTTCTTTTGGAGATTAACACTCTCCATCAGTGGTATCAGAGCAGGGAGCATCAAAATTCAAGGAAGGAGGATCCGGAATACTGTAGGTGCAAAGAATTCAACATCTAAAGGTTTAAAAGGTGAAAGCTTGAGAGCAAAGCTTGAGAAGGAGGTCATACAACACCAAGGAAGCCAGAAGGAGTATTATTCGAAGTAAAGGTACATCTGTTACTCATAAAGTTTAAAGAATTCAATACACAGGACAAGAAAGGATGGGAGATTCTCTTCAGATAGAGAAATTGGATAGAGAGAACTATCCAGCATGGTCAATGAGGATCGAAGCTCATCTAATGAGCAAAGATTTGATAGGTTATATTATAGGTGAAGAAGAAAAGCCTCAATTCAGAGATCCTAGTGTTCCAACTAGGGAGGAATTGTCAGATTTGAAGAATTGGATGAAGGGAGATGCTCAAGCTAGGAGCATTATCTATATGGCAGTCAATGACTACTTGCTACCTCACATTAGAGGTCTTGAAAGTGCAAGTGATATATGGAATGCTTTGGAGGAGCATTTCCAAAATACCACAAAGTCAAGAAGGCATCTTTGTGGGCAGAATTTACTACATTCAAGAAGAAGGCCTCTCAATCCATCTCAGATTATGTAACCAAAATGAAGGACATTGCAGATGCATTAGGAGCTGTTGATGAAGACATTGAGGAGGATAAATTGGTAAGGCAAATCCTTACAGGTTTGAGAGGTGATGACAAATGGAAGCCATTCATTTTGTCTACTGAATTATCACTTGATCATTTTACTCCTGACTTAAATCAGTTGCTAGGACATATGTTAACCTTTGAGCAGGATGTCAAAGGTGAAGGTGATAAGACTACAGGTCATGCAATGTACTCAAAGGATAAGAAGAAAATTAGCAAAGGAAAGCAACAAGCAAATGAAGATGAAAGCACAACTAGTCAAGTCAACTTCCTAAGAGGAAGAGGAGGTGGCAAAGGTAGAGGAAGAGGCAGGAATAAAAAAGATGGAGTCAAAGCTTGTTGGATTTGTGGTAAGACAAATCATTTAGCTAATGATTGTTGGCATAATAATTAGAGTAATGGTGGATATAATCAGAATTTTAATTCAAGAGGAAGAGGTGGCAGAAACCAAAGAGGTAATTTCAGAGGTAGATGTAGTAGGGGCTATTTTGGAAGAAATGCAGGTAGAGGATTCCAAAGTCAACAATACAACAATACCTACTACAATTATGCTTCAGATCAGAAGGAGGATTCAACATTGATAATGAATGCAACTTGTGAAAGGCAAAGTGAAGACCAAAGAGTCTTCTATATTGATTCAGGGTGTAGCAATCACCTGAGTGGTAACATAGCATTGATGATTGATTTGGAAAATAAGGTATCTAACCATGTTGTTCAAACAGGTGACAATACAAAGCACAATGTGACGTCAATTGGATCAGTGAAGGCTAAGGATGGTAGCACCTTATTGAGTAAGGTCTTGTATGTTCCTACAATTCCTAGGAATCTGATAAGTGTAGGACAAATTGTTGAAAAAGGTTATGAAGTGAGATTCACTAATGAAGGAGTATTTGTGGAAGACCCTAGCAATGGGTATAAACAAATTGTTTCAAGGAAGAAAGAAGGAAGATTGTTCACATTGAAGATTCAAGGTAATGTTGGTCATGCCTTGTTCACTTATGGAGGACATAAGATCTCTGAGTTAGATCTTTGGCACAAGAGGCTTGGACATTTCAATGAAAGAGGTATCAAAGATATGATTAACAATGGTTCAGTGCTTGGATTGCCTAATGTTGCAGGTCAACATATGACATACATATGTGAGGCATGTCAATAAGGTAAGGCTCATAAGCAATCTTACTCCAAGCATGGTTTTATGTATTCAGAGATTGAGTTGGTACACACAGATGTGTGGGGACCATCAAAGGATTTTAGTATCAATGGTTCAAGATACTATGTGATTTATGTTGATGATGCTACCAGATGGATCACTATCTATGTGATCAAAGATAAATCAGAAGTGTTTAATACATTTAAACACTATCATGCATATGCAGAGAGAATTACAGGTCATAAGTTGCACAAATTAAGGTCAGATGGAGGGGGAGAGTATTTCTCTAATGAGTTCAGTGATTACTTGTGGAATGCAAGTATAAAAAGGGAAATCACTTGCAGGTACTCCCCTCAACAAAATGGTGTAGTAGAGAGGAGGAATAGAACTCTTGTTGAGTTTGCAAGATCCATGATGAAGGAGAAAAATTGCCCAAATTATTTGTGGGCTGAGGCTGTAAATACAACTACTTATTTGGTCAATAGGTTGCCGTGTAAAGCCTTGCAGGGTATGACACCATATGAGGCATGGTGGGGTAAGAGACCTACCTTGGATCGTTGCAAAGTATTTGGATGTTTGGCATATGCATATGTGCGATCACAATTAAGACACAAATGGGAACCTAAAGCTGAAAAGTATATGTTCATTGGTTATGATGACAAGCAGATGGGTTATAGATTGTGGAGCCCAACCACAAAGCAATTCATTGTGTCTAAGGATGTTACATTTGATGAGCAAGGTACTTGGTATGCATGTACAATCAATATTAATACAGATGATGAAGAAATTGTGAGTCAAAAGAAAGGTAAATCAAAGGTTCAGATATTTGATGAATAAGAGAATAATGAAGTGCAGGTTGAAGTTGAAGAAATGCCAAGATTTGATCCTGAGTGTGAAGAACCAGAAACCTCAAGGAGTGGAGAACTCAGAAGGTCATCAAGACACAAGTGGCAACCTACAAGGTATAGCTATGATACTTCTTTTTTGGCTACCAAAGATTATGCTTACATGATAAAGGCAGATGAAGACCCTTCTACATATGAAGAGGCAAAAGGTAAGGAAAATTGGGAGAAAGCTATGCAGGAAGAATATGATGCATTATTGGAGAATCAGACATGGGATCTGGTTCCTAAACCAAATAGCCGGAAGATCATTGGATGCAAGTGGGTTTAAAAAACAAAGAGATTTGCAGATGGAAGTGTTTCTAGGTAGAAAGCTAGACTTGTTGTCAAAGGTTTTGCTCAAACATATGGTATTGATTATGATGAGACCTATAGTCTTGTGGCAAAGATGACAACCATCAAGACACTCATAGCCATTGATGCATGTAAAGGTTGGAAATTATGTCAATTAGATTTGAAAAATGCTTTTTTAAATGGTTACATTTCAGATGATGTTTTCATCAACCTCAAGGATTCAGAGATGGGAGGTATCGAGATCATGTGTGTAAGCTCAAGAGAGCTTTGTATGGGTTGAAGCAGGCCCCAAGGGCATGGAATTATAGACTTGTAAAGTTCTTGAAAGAACTTGGATTTCAAGTATCTAAGGCAGATAGTAGCTTGCTTGTTAAAGCAAGTGATGATGGGTTCATTTACATGTGCATATATGTTGATGATATAATTCTTACAGGTACAAATGAGAAAGGCATTCAAAGTCTAAAGAAGCAAATGGAGAAAGAATTTAAAATCAGTGATTTGGGAGATTTGTCATATTCCTTGGGCATGGAGATTTCATACACTCAACATGGAGTGTATGTGACTCAAGAAAGGTATTTGAAGAACTTGTTAATCAAGTTTAAAATGAATGATTGCAGGGTAGCACCTACTCCAATGGAGGTGAATCACAAATTGAGCAGATATGGTGGAGAAGAATTCAAGCATATGAAGTTATATCAGAGTTTGGTTGGTAGTCTTATCTATGCTACATTAACTAGGCATGATTTATCATATGCAATTGGGGTTTTGTCTCAATTCATGCATTGTCCTAGAAAAGAACATTGGATTGCAGGTCAAAGAGTGTTGAGGTACATTAAGGGTACACTCAAAGAGGGTTTGTATTATGGTTTCACATCAGATACAAATTTCAAAATATATAGTGATGCAGATTGGGCAGGTAATCCTGATGATAGAAGGTCAACCTATGGATACATGTGTTATGTGGGAGATAAGTTAATCTCTTGGTGTTCAAAGAAGCAACATACAGTTGCTTTATCATCTACAGAAGCTGAGTACAAAGGCATGGTTGAAGCTGCAAAGGAAGTGATATGGCTTAAGACTCTGATGAAGAGTTTTGATATCATTCAGAGTACTCCTACTATTCATGGAGATAACATGAGTTCATTGTATCTAGCTGCTAATCCTGTTTTTCATGCGAGGACCAAACACATTGAGATTCAGTATCACTTTCTAAGAGAGAAGGTGATGGACAAAGAGATTGAAGTCATACATACTTCAACTAAAGATCACATAGCTGATATGCTTACCAAAAGCTTGGATGGACCAAAGCTACAGAGATTCAAAGACATGGCAGGTATAAAGAAAATAGAGAAAACCTCAATTGATGATTGAGGGGGAGCTGTTGGTGCAGAGAAATCAACAATTGAAGTTTTGGAAGTCAAACATTGAAGACAAGATCAAGTTTTGAAGCATAGAAGAATTTTACATTCAGGAGTTGAAAGAAATGTACACATATGTACATTAGTTCAGATATAGGTCACTTATACTTTTGATTAGTCATAAGTTTGTAAATATTTTCTTATAAATACTATGGAAAATGTTGGGGCAAGTATGAGAGAGCATGAGAATAGAGTAATCAGAAGTTATATGAGTTTTTTTGCCATCCTAGAAGTGAGTTAAGTCTCTCTCATCACTAGATGTAAAATTCTCAAAAATGAAGAAAATGTTGCACCCGATGTTTCTGAGTTTTCTCCTTCTGTGTTAGATCTTTTGTGAAATGCTTTTGTACAAGTCTAAGTCTATAGGTGATTGACCTCTGTACAAATTTTTAGCTTCCAATTGTGATCAGTCTGAGAGAATTATGTGTAGGAACATTTGTAAGTAAGCACTTAATCTTTAAGTTGGAAGGTAAGCTACTTGTGGCTAAAAGCATTTGCTTAAACGGGTTCTATTCTTGGAGAACCATGTCTTAGAAGTTATAGGTGTCTAAATCGACTTCTCAGAAGTACAGTTTTAGACATAGGTGACTTGTCAAGTTGATTTCTCAAAATCTACTGAATCTTTTGGAGTGATTCGACTTGGAGGAGGTGCGCAATCTTTAGACGACATCTTGTGCAAAGTTTTATAAAAAACTTTACACATTTGATAAGTCAATGAGAAAGATATGTGCAACAGACTTTCTATAGAATTATCCTTTTCACAATTTTTCCAGAATCCTTATAATTGAATGTTGTTCCTCCAAATTGGTAAAGGTTTTGACTTACTCTTGATATAGAGGTGCTCTAATTACAAGAGTAGGTTGTTCTTTTGGAGATTAACACTCTCCATCAATTTCTTGATAGTTTGGTGATTGTCTTCCAAAATTGGTTGGAGTTTGAAGTTATTATTGATATAGAGGTGGTCTAACATCAAGGATAGCTTGTTCTTTTGGAGATTAACACTCCCCATTAGTGGTATCAGAGCAGGAAGTATCAAAATTGAGGAAATGAAGACCCCGACTGTTGTAGATATACAAATTTCACATATTGAAGGTTCAAAAGGATAAAGTGTGGAAGAAAGACTGAAGGAAGACACATAAAGGTTATCAAAAAGATCAAAAGGAGCAACATTCAAAGCTAAGGTACATTCATTCCTTATAAGGATTAAAGATTTGATAGTACAGGTGAAGCAAGGATGGGAGATAGTCTCCAAATTGAGAAGTTAGATAGAGAGAACTATCTAGCCTGGTCTATGAGAATGGAAGCTCATTTTATGAGCAAAGATCTTATGGGATACATCACAGCAGAGGAAGAAAAGCCAGAGTTCAAAGATCCTAGTGTTCCAACTAGGGAGGAGCTTGCAGATATAAAGATTTGGATGAAGAAGGATGCTCAAGCAAGGAGCATAATCTACATGGCAGTGAATGATTATTTGCTTCCTCATATCAGAGGACTTGAAAGTGCAAGTGACATTTGGAATGCTTTGGAAGAGCATTTTCATAATACAACCAAATCAATGAAAGCTTCATTATGGGCAGAGTTTACTACATTCAAGAAGAAGGCTTCACAATCAATATCTGATTATGTGACAAAAATGAAAGACGTTGCTGATTCTTTAGGTGTAGTTGATGAAGATATTGAAGAAGATAAGTTGGTAAGACAAATTCTCACAGGGCTAAGAGGAGATGAGAAGTGGAAGCCTTTTATTTTGTCTACAGAACTTTCATTAGATCATTTCACTCCTTATTTGAATCAATTGTTAGGACATATGCTAACTTTTGAGAATGATATCAAAGAAGATGTTGATAAGAGTGCAGGTCATGCAATGTATTCTAAAGACAAGAAGAAAGCTAGCAAAGGAAAGCAACAATCAGTTAAAGATGAAGGTACTCCAAGTCAAGCAAACTTCCTAAGAGAAAGAGGAAATGGTAGAAGTAGAGGAAGAGGCAGAAATAACAAAAATAATGTCAAAGCTTGTTGGATATGTGGTAAGACCAATCATCTATCTCATGATTGTTGGCATAATAATCAAAGAAATGGTAATTTTAATCAGAATTTTAATCCAAGAGGAAGAGGTGGCAGATATCAGAGAGGAAACTTCAGAGGTAGAGATGGTAGGAATTCATTTGGAAGAGGTGGAGGAAGAAACTTCCAAAATCAATCCTATAATAATACCTACTACAATTATGCATCAGATCTGAAAGAAGATTCAACTCTTATTATGAATGCAACATGTGAAGCCTCACATGAAGACATGAGAGTATTTTATATTGACTCAGGATGTAGCAATCATCTGAGTGGAAATATTGCTTTGATGATTGACCTAGATCATAAGGCAATCAATCATAAGTTCAAACAGGTGAAAATACAAAGCACAAAGTAAAGTCAATTGGATCAGTTAAAGCCAAAGATGCAAGTACTCTCTTGAGTAAGGTTCTGTATGTTCCTACAATTCCAAAGAACTTGATCAGTGTAGGACAAATTGTGGAAAAAGGATATGAGGTAAGGTTCACTAATGATGGAGTTTATGTTGAAGACCCTAGTCAAGGGTATAAACAAATTGTTACAGGAAAGAAGGAAGGAAGGCTTTTCACATTAAAGATACAAGGTAATGTTGGACATGCTATGTTTACATATGGAGATCTACCCTGCGCCTTTGCATTATATGCACATGTTTCTGTTGAGTGTCCTGTTATGTTACAGATGGCACAATACATCTAGTTGAGGGCACATGTAGAATTGGTATGACCTGGACGATTATTTTTACACAGTAAACTTATCGCCCGATGTTAACAATCACACAGTCACACAGACTTATTACTATGAATGTAACATTACTGTGTTAATACTTAATACAGCAATTCAACAAACGTAATACAGTACTCAGTAATTCGGTAAATCTGCACACGATCTTCTCCGCACGGTCGCCCAGACAGAGAGTCTGGCAAACCCGTCTCTCCTTGCCGAAGAATCACCATAATGCCCTTTCATTAA
>CM035415.1:14574653-14687153 GCA_020310875.1 Ceratopteris richardii | reverse complement strand
TGAGAACAACACAATCCTGCACAGCATTTTTAGGAACACTACCACAGTTACACAGACTTCATCAGCAATTGGCAGATCAATCAAGAAGAAGGACACCACGATATACGTACTTAACAGAACAATCGTCACAAAGATCCGCATAACAACTCTCTCAAACAACAGTCCGACGATCTACTGATGTAAATAAAACTCACAGCCGCAACAGAGACCAATAGACAACGAACACGGATACGTACAGTATACTTGGAATACTCAGGAATTAGACAAGCAACGCTACAGCAACTCGAACAAGTGTCGATAATACCACACAGAAATGAACACAGTACTCCAAATTAGCCAACTCGACACACAGTAACAACCACGACAATCACCCAGACAGACAGTCTGGTGATTCCATGAAACGTCACTGAGCATCTCTTTTCATTGCTTTATATAGAAGATTACAACTATCAGTGTAACAACTTTTCGCGCGTGCGAACAAAAGATTCAGTTTTACAACTTCAATCCGGCAGCCGACTAACACTCTGGCACGCATGGTGGACTCGAACCCGCAGGTTTTACAAAATTACTGTTCTTCTATAACTCCGTCTAAATAATCTAAAGGTTCGGGCGATTTTCTTCTTTAAAGTTTCTAAGAGCTGTTTGAGAGTATCCGATTCTACTAGTTGTGCATCTACTCTTACAGAACATAAAGCTATAGCTTCGGTTAGCAAAATTTTTGCTTGCGTCTACAGAAAGGCTTCTTGTAGGTAGAAATCGTTCGATAGGGCCGCATCTCTGGAAACTTTCATTTCTGCCACTTGTTTCTCCATCTTGCTTACTCTTTCTTTCTGATTGTCCAGCTGATTCTCCCTTCTTTCGATCTCTTGATTCTGAAACTGTATGGTTCTGGAATATGCATCCCTTTCTCTTCGGAGATCTGTTATTACTTTTTGTAATTGTGCTTCTAATATCAGTTTTCACCATAGAATGTTGTTTACGTCATTGTGGAGTGTTTCGGTTGTTTTCATTGCCAGATCGTACTGTTCTTGGCCTTTTTGTACCACTTCGTCTAGTTGAACTCTGGTTTCTTTGAGAAGATTTCCTAATGCGATTCTTGCATCTTCTTTGTCTTGTAACTCTTGCTTCATTTTACTGATTTCGGCATTTGCATTCTGTAATGATTCTTCTTTCTTTGTGAGCTCAGCCACCGCCGCATCTCTCTGTCTGGTAACCATTTCGTGTTTGGCTATTCTGGCCTGTAATTTCTTCAGCTGTTCTTGTAGAGATTGGTTTTCGGTTTTGGTTACTAGTAATTCTTCCTGTAGGGGGATAATGTCGGCCTCCAGTAGATCTACTTTATGTTGGAATTCAGTGCGAATATTCTCTGTTACTTGCTTCATTTGCGCAGGGAGTTGTTGTGATAAATTGATTAGCAGTTGACCCATTGACGCTAACTCAGAGAATACGGGGATGGACGTGAGTGGAGGAGGGGGACGAGGTTGGGAAGAGGATGCGGTGAGGAGTTGCTGGGAGTTCGGTGGAGAGTAGTTAGGCGATGAAGATGAAGAAGATGCGAGTTCGTCGGGTTCATTGGGTGGAATAGGAAGGATGGGGTTGAGCGGAGGTTCCGGTGGTGGAGTGGGCAGGACAGGGTTAGGTTCTGTTACATGTTCTGTTGTTTGTTATGCACTGTCGGCAGCTGTGGACTCAACTGCTTTCAGAAGTTCGTCGAAAACTTCTTTAACGATCTGTTCTTCATTTCTTTGGTTTTCCTGCTCTGATTATTGCTATGATGTCTCTTGTGACGAGCTTGTGTTGGATTTGGTGTGATTCTCCTGTTCTTGTTGTCTTTCTGATGAAGATTGTGCTGATGATTCGTGCTGCATAGACGTTGCGGTGTCATGGAAGGTTTCTTCGTCCTATTTTTCTTCTTCCTTGTCATCTTCTTTGTTTTTTTTGGCTGACCTCTGGGCTTCACTTTCAGAGGAACTGATTCTAATTCTTTTCCGACAGAAGAGTTGATTGAGTTCCTCTTCGTCTTCTTCATCGTCCTCCAATAATTGCACAGAATCTGCATGGCGCAAGACCGGGCCTCTGGGTGGTGGTTGTGCTGCAAGAATGGCCGAAAAAAGGAAAGAAATAATATGTGGCAATCTCGACCTTAGCATTCCTCCTTTGTTTACCTGTAGGATGCAAAATTTATTGGTTCTCTAGCAGCTAAATCAATGGCGGAGTAGAATGGACGCGATATTCCATAAGTACGTTTCTGTAGGTTCAGGATAGCTACTAAGAACTGAAGGGCGGATCTCTCAAGTTCCGGTCGACATAGGATCGCGTATTCGTTGGATGACTGCCTAGGGAATAACTAATTCATGGTGGCTAATGGCAGATTCGGGCCATTCTCTTGACCTTGCGAAGGGAGTCGAAACGACTCAGCGAAAGTTTGGAAGGTGATTACGGTTCGGGAGGGTAGGGATGTGATAGCCCAACTTTGCTCGTTGGTAGGTGTTTTAGCGATAGCGGCAATGATCTGAGCAAAAAACGGGTGGGATTCCACTGAATGCCACGGCAGTTCAGCGAAATTGGATAACCCACGGGTGCGCAGAAACTCTCCTACCTCGGTAGGGAGTCCGTCACGGAAAGCGGCATAGTTTGCTAGAGCTTCCATGGCGCAAACAATGACAGCAAGCACAAAACGCAAACGTACAGGGTATACACAGTCACACAAATCACGCAAGCACAATAGCGATTTTTGGCCAAACGGAGAAGGTTAAGTAGACGTTCGGTAGTGGGAGCGATCAAAATCACTAATAATCGTTCGTCGTTGAGATGATAACTTCTTAACTTCGGTGTGTATGCATGAGTAGCTGGAAAGGGCAGGGCAGTTGTTGACATAGTTAGGTATCAAAACGCGGATATTTACAGACTTATTTTATTAAGCACGCAAAAATAAAAGAAAAGAAAAGAAGAGAAAAGGAAAGAAAAGAGAACACCAAAAGACGCGGCCAACCGTGAAACATTTCATTGCGGGTTAGATGTTTGTTGATATGGCCGCAGCTTCGAACTGTTGATGACTTTTGGAAGAGGAATTCCGGTCAAAGTAGTCAATCAAAAAGTTGCTGGGCCCACTTGTTCAGAAATCCGGTAGGGGCCAAACCATCGTAACTTGAATTTGCCAGCAGAGCGATTTGATTTTGCATTGTAAACTAGTACAAGTTGTCCCACCGTAAAAACTGGGGTCTTTAGATAGCGATCATGTGTTCGAGCTTGTCTTAGCTGTACTTCCTGCATAGTTAGAAAACTTTGCCATCGGTGCTCATCCAGTTCTCTGAGTGTATCTAGCCGAAATGATAAAGAATCTTCTGGTATTAATTTTTGAGTGAGAGCCACACGTAAGCTTGGCACAGTAATTTCCATGGGTGCTATGGCTTCCAATCCATAAGCTAGTTTGAAGGGTGTTAGACCTGTTGCTACCTTATAGGTAGTTCGGTATGCCCGCAGGACTGCACATAACAGTTGGTCCCATCTTTCCTGTGCTTCCAAAATTAGTTTCCGAAGCATATTCAGCAGGGTCTTGTTTGTACTCTCAGCCAAACCATCTGCACGAGGATAATATGGTGAACTGAATTTATGCGTGATCTGAAAAGAATGTGTGAGTACTTTCATTAGATTGTTAACAAAATGAGTGCCCTGATCTGTAACAAGCTCTAGAGGTAATCCAAAGTGCGGAAAGATATCTTTCATTAGGCAATTTGCCATCGAAACAGTTGTGGCAGATTTTAAAGCCCATGCTTCTGCCCATCTGGTTGCATAGTCTGTACAGGTTAGAATATAACGATTATTGCTGAGTATTGCTGGTGGTGTAATAGGTCCGATAAAGTCTAGACCCCACTTCTGAAAAGGCTCTAATGGCAAGACAGGTTGTAGAGGGAAAAGATGTTGTTGCAGGGGCTGTCCAGATCTCTAACAACTATCACATTGTTTGACAAACTGTGATACATCCTTGTATATAGTAGGCCACCAAAGTCCGCATTGCAGAATTTTTCGGTGCGTTAAATCTGTTGCAAAATGGCCACCGGGAGGAATTGAGTGAGCCAAAGTAATGACTGAGTTAACTTCATGTGGTTGAATACAACGAAGTAAAACTCCAGTGTGATCCATATAGTATAATTCCCCAGCAATCAACCGAAATCGGCGGCTGAAAACTGCAATTTTCCTGCGTATTGCAGTAGAAGTCTGAGAAGGGAGGCATCCATCAGTAAGAAAGGTCAATATCTGATCATAATATGTAGATGGCATAGGTGGGTCTGCAATTTCATCATTAGTCGGTTCAAAAACATAAATTGTCGGTGTTGTGTCATCTACACCGATCGGAGCTTCACCGGAATCTAAGCGAGAAAGGAAATCTGCTAAGGCATGTGAACTGTCAGGCCAACGAATAACTTCGTAATCAAATTCTTGTAAAAGCAGAACCCATCGCGCTAATCGGCCACCTAAGTGCTGTTGCCGAACCAAATAGACAAGTGCAGCATGATCTACATGAAAAGTAAATTTGCGGCCAAGTAAATAATGCCTGAACTTCTTGATAGAGTATACTAAACCCAGACATTCCCTTTCAGTTACAGAGTAATTCTTTTCTGCAGGGGCAAGCCTTCGACTTGCATAGTATACTGGTCTGAACCACTTATTCATTTGTTGCATTAATACGCTTCCAATTGCTATATCTGAGGCATCAACAAATACATGAAAGGGGTGATCCCAGTCGGGAGGCTGTAAGATGGGAACTTGTGTTAATAAACACTTTAAACGATCAAATGCTATATGACATTCTTGAGTCCACTCAAACTGTCGAGGAGTCTTGGTGATTAATCTGTTCAGTGGTATTGCCAAATGAGCAAGCCACCGTAAGTGCCAACCATGCCATCTTACTTGGCCCATGAAGCGCATCACTTCCTTAGGTGTAGTGGGCACAGGTGCTTCTAACATAGCTGTAATTTTATCTGGATCCACCTATATACCTTGTGCAGATATGATGTGGCCAAGTAGCCTTCCACATGAAACCGCAAACACAGATTTGTTTGGGTTCAAACAGAGTCTGTATTCTCTGCATTTTTCAAAGCAACACCGTAAATGGAACAAGTGTGCTACTATCTTGCCAAATAATGAAAAATCATCCAGATAAACTTGCATAAACGAGGTAAGGTAAGGGGAGAATATTTCTTGCATACACCTCTGAAAAGTACTTAGGGCATTTCTTAATCCAAACCACATTACGGTACAAGCAAAAACGCCCCAATTGGTGATGAAAGCGGTCTTTGGTATATCCTGTTCAGCCATTCTAACTTGATTATACCCACTGTATCCGTCTAGGAATGAATACATTTCATGTCCTGCTACTCTATCAAGCATTGTGTCAAGAAAAGGTAGCGGAAATGGATCAGGCACCGTAGCTGCGTTCAGTTTTCGGTAATCTACACATATTCGAAGCTGCTTATTCTTTTTAGGCACAATAACAATTGGTGAGATCCATTCAGCATGCTCTACTGGTACAATGAATCCGACTTTGAGTAGCCTATCAAGTTCTGCCTTTACATGTGATGCATAGTTCGGATTCATCCGGTAGCTCGGTTGTTTGATTGGTTTTGCTTCCGGCTTCAGCATGACCCTGTGTTGATAAATGTGCGGGTCCAAACCCTTCATATCTTTGTAATCCCATGCAAAGACGTCGGAGAACTCTCGGAGTAGCTGGATTAGGTCTGCTTGAAATGTTTCCAGTAAGTTTTCTTTTATCTTGACAAGACGCGGATGGTCTTCATCTCCTAAATTATAAGTGATCAACTGATCCTCTGGAATATAAAATTGTCGGGGCTTCTCTGTATCGTCAGCTGGCTTAAAAAGTTGTTGCAGTTGAGCGTCATCTATAGCAGCAGTATCTTCCTTCTTATCTTCTTCTGTTACAGGCATTACCGTACAAACTACGGGATTCCAATTATCTACAACAGATTGTAGATCAACAGTTTCTAGGGAGATCAAGTTAATATTATTCTTTAAAAACTCTTCTTCTTCATCATCTGATAGACCATCTAACATATGAACTGGTTCTACAAAATACCGTCTAGCATGCAATTCGTAAGGCTGTATAGCATCTAATTTTACAACATATTTACGATTGTTGTCTTTGAAAGTGAGTTCCTGTGCAGACCAATCTTGTATAACCTTAGCTTGCTTCAGCCAAGGACGGCCAAAAAGAAGATTATAATCAAGGGTGGATTCCGGTAATTCTAGGACGACAAAGGTCATCTTAAATGTGGTACCCTGCAAAGTTATTGGTACATTCCGTACAAGTCCTACTGGATGGACTCTTGACTGGTCAGCCATTCTGACAAAGAACTGAACTGGTTCGATTTCAGTCCATCCTAACTTCTTACACATGCAGCAGTAGCAATGTTGACTCCAGATCCTCCATTAATTAGTACCTGTGTAATTTTATGATTTTTATACCATACCATAATTAAAGGAACCGAATGATCGACCGTAGAATCAGGTTCCGGTTGCACTGCCGCTGTTGCTGGAATGCAAGAAGGTACAGGACTCAACTGTTGTTGGAATTGTTGTCAAACTCCTGGTACTAGTGCAAGTAATTGGCCAAGAGGAAGAGTAATGGACGCTTTAGATAAAATCTCCCAGGCCTTATGTTATTGAATTGTGCTTTCCCCGGACTCTGAAGATGACGCTGTCGGAGAGAATTCTCTCTCCTCAACTTGATGAAGAAGCATTTGGCAGGCAATAGTTTGATAGAAATGTATATGAGAAGTTAAACGCATCATTTTTACTTCTACTCCTTTATATGTGCTGAGCCTTTCAGATATGGTGGCATTGATTGATGTAATAGCATCTCTCATTTATCTGTTTGGATTTTTCGGGATTGACTAAGTCCAGGAAAGATCTCCGATTAGGAGTGGAATTTTGATTGTGCAAATAAAAAGAGCCACACGGTTGGCAAAAGGAAGGTTGTCATCGATAGTGAGCTTGCGGTGGTGGCAATCATGCAAAAGGGTATGCATGAACGTACAAGGGCCACGAACAAAAAAAAGAGAACACGCGGTCAGAAGAGAGGGGAGGAATATGAATCGGCAGTTCTGAATTCATGGGGGTATCAGAAATGAACACATGCAGAGGAGGAGAAAGCTTGCGCTATTCATAAAGATGATAAGCACTTTTGATGTGCTCTCTCGGAGTTCATTGGGAGGCATGATCTCGAAGTGATACACAGAGTTTGAAGGAGAAGGTATTATTATATCCAACTGGATGCACAGAAAAAGAGGAATGTCTGTCGTTTGATCAGAGATCGGGAAGGGAGAATAGCGGAAGTGCTACGGGATTTCCATAGTTGACGACCTTGTGAGAGAGAGCAGATACAGGACAGAGGTGGAATGAAAAGGAGATAAGTAAAGGTTTTCTCTGAATTGTTCAGGAATGTGTTTTTTTAGTTCTTCCATTGCAGGCCTTTAAAAAAAAAATTGTTGTAAAGAGCACTTCGGGAGACGGCGACAAGTATTCGAACAGAGGTTCTGTTTTTTTTTTGGGCAGAGACATTGATGGAGCTAACAGAGCAGTGTTGAAGAAAGGCAATCGATGTTTAACAGATAGTGACACAAAGAATAGGTTTCAATACATGGTTCTCCACTTAAGGAGGTATCAACAAGTGTGTGTTCATAGAGCTGGAGCTCTTTCAAGTCTCCATAGGCTGACCGCCTGTGCACAACAGATTTCTTCCTGCAGTCGAACTGTGAATTGTTTGATGTACATCGGCTGTAGTTCTGTCTAAAGCCACCCCACGGAACAGCGCTACTCGTATCAAAATCTTTTATATGCTTTAATCATTACTAACAATCGCATATACCTGGTATGAATCCATTCAGAAATTAGCTAATTAGAAATAGTGCCCTTCGTTCATATGTGAAGAGAGAAATACTGTTTATGCCATGCTCGCAGTGATATGTATGGCAATAGAATACATGCTGACCCTTATGAACTATGTTACCTGACGTTGAGTAAGTATGAGTGTTCTGCGCACGTTTCTGAACACATATCCGATTGTGTTCTCTTCTGTTAACCGCTAGTATCATCAATTTATTTCTTTGGTTTCTGATTCGATGCTCTGTCTTCCTTGATCTAGAAAAGTAATTTATCAAACCATTAAAGTTAATATGTTATGAAATCGTAGATATATTGACTTTCGTACTCACAAACGTTGCAATTTGGAATGGTTATTTAGGAGAAAGCTCAACGACATGTGAATAAGCACTCACGTATGCACTCTGAGATTTAATTATATACTCATCATGAATTTGTTGTGCATCGATAACATTTTGCGCTAATCCAAATTGTATATTATTACTCGTATATTGTTACTCATTGGACTTTTGAATTGATCCAAGAATCGCTTTGTTTGTCAGAACACACAGTAAAAGTCAATTGGTATTTCTTAGTATGACACAAATAAAAACCGATGCCTTCATTGTTGATTGAAAGTTTCAGCCAATTGGAGTTGTGTCTCTACACATACCTCTGAATTTCGGAAAATTGTAATCAACGTTATGTCCCATAATGAATTTGTTTACTAATTAATCTCTATGTGAAAATATTATGTGAGAATTAGCTTCGATGAAATTCCTTTCAAGCACTGGAATATGATGATCTGATTTGAGGGGTGCACCTAAGGGCAAAACTCAATATGTGTTCATACATAATTTAATGCATACTTGAAATGCACGCTTAAATAAAATGGTGCAAAACTGGAAGTAAAAGGTTTTCATATTCTACTCTTGAAGAAAATCTTGGGTGTCCATAAATTCCCATTCTTCATCTTGAACCTGAAAAATATCTTGAAAACAAACTCGTGAAAAAAAAAAAAACATAAGTATTAGCACATTTAAACCAAATTTTTCAATTCAAAACATCTAGATAATCCATCTGTAAACCCCCCAAAGTAACATTAAGCCAAATTTTGTAGCTTCCTTCAATTTGTCTTTTCTTGCTTGACCTGCATTAAACCACTCAAAAACATTGATTAGAAAAGCAATATTTAAATCATTAATGAAATTCAACAAAATCCATATACATACCTTTTTGATGAGGAAGTAGGTTGTAACTCCCATATAAATACCTTTTTGATGAGGAAGTAGGTTGTAACTCCCATATAAATATTCTTCATGGATAGAAAACATTCACAAAATTTCATAAACTGTTATTCATCATAATTATCAAAAAGAATGTGGACTATTTCTCATGTCATCTGTGTGCAATAATAATTTTATAAAAAACTTCTCATCAAATTCCTTTTTCATAAGAAAACCAAAACAATTTGATTCATCTTTTCTTATCAAATATATTAATCATTTCTTAGTGTAATCATTTCCTTATTTCTTCTATTGTTTTCAATGGTACATTCTTAGTTTTCTTGTTAAGTTTTAAGGGTTTTGAATTTATATTCATTTTGTTTTCGATTTGTTTAATTATATGATCAAGAAGTTGCTTCTCTATTTCATTTGTTTGTTTGTTGTGATTCATAATACTTTGTTTGGTCTCTTCTTGTTTAATTCCTTCTTCTTTAATTTGATTATATTCATGTTTGTGAAATTGAGTTTGAAGTTGTTTAAGCTTGACTTGATCAAACAAATTCTCATTAGAAAGGAGCATTGGATCAAGTGAAATCTGTACATTATTAAGTTTCCTTGCTCCTACTTGTATTTCATGCTCAAAATCACCTAGATCAACTTCCAATTGCTCTTCTATAATCGATTTTTGATCTTCTTCCTTTAGTTTTATTATTTTGATTTCTTCTTTTAACTCTTGTTTTTGGTTTGATGTCCTCTCTCTTATTTCTTCTTTTGTTTGAATGTTCATATGTATGATAGGCTTCCATACTTTTTTACTTTCATATGGATTAGGTTTAGTTTGAATCTCCTTAAATAGTTCTTTCATTCCACCCCTTCCTAGATTTAATTTTAAAGGTGATCGATCCTGATAATTACAAATTTTCCTTTCAAATTCAACCACTAGTTTTTGTTTTCGTGCATCTTCGTACGACCTGCAATTCCAAAATGCATGGCCATATTGATCGCACCAAAAACACTGCAAAGGTCTCATTCGAGTCCTATTTGATGGTCTTAATGAATGTGTACAACTAGATTTACTAAAATCATGAGCATGTGTTATAGATGAAGGATCTATAAACAAACTTTGGCTCATTCCCTCCTTTTCATGCTCACATTTAGCTAGCTCTAAATCTTGTATTCGTTTAGATAATATTTCATACTTCTGGTTCATTTCTTGAAACTCAGCATTCATTTCCTCTTTCCAAGTTCTAAGACTAGTTCTTAATACTTGTAAAGTCTCTGGCATAGCTTTAAGCGTATCATTTAAAGTCAAAATCATTCTAAATGTCTTTTGTAGAGCTTCATTGGCCTTATTTTCCCTTTCTATGAATTTATCTTCCCATTTTCTCAAATGTTGATCTATCAATGCGTTCACATATGCTTCATCAATAACAATACTCTTGGAATTATGCTCTTGTAAATTAATTTCAAAAGATTCTTTACATTGATGTATATTTTTCATGTTTGTATGTTGCTTTTTGCCCATAACTCACACTTGAATATCAAAGAAGCACCACATAAACGAAAAACGAGCTATGAGGTTATACATACATCAAACATACATTACTTGGCATTAATTTGAGAAAAAAGTCCGTACCTGAGCTGCAAGGCCGTTTGTTCACGTCGGGTTCAAAGTGTGGGCGCGAGAGATGCAGTCGGTGGATCAGGGCGACCGCAAAAAATACGGCACACGCAGGGTTCTTAGAGCAACTCACATAACCTTTGTACAAAACTCTTTTCTTTTTAGCATTAGCCTTTAATTCGTAGTTACCTTAATTCAAGAAAAACGCAAAATTTACACCCCTCAAATCAGATCATCATATTCCAGTGCTTGAAAGGAATTTCATCAAAGCTAATTCTCACATAATATTTTCACAAAGAGATTAATTAGTAAACAAATTCATTATGGGACATAACGTTGATTACAATTTTCCGAAATTCAGAGGTATGTGTAGAGACACAACTCCAATTGGCTGAAACTTTCAATCAACAATGAAGGCATCGGTTTTTATTTGTGTCATACTAAGAAATACCAATTGACTTTTACTGTGTGTTCTGACAAACAAAGCGATTCTTGGATCAATTCAAAAGTCCAATGAGTAACAATATACGAGTAACAATATACAATTTGGATTAGCGCAAAATGTTATCGATGCACAACAAATTCATGATGAGTATATAATTAAATCTCAGAGTGCATACGTGAGTGCTTATTCACATGTCGTTGAGCTTTCTCCTAAATAACCATTCCAAATTGCAACGTTTGTGAGTACGAAAGTCAATATATCTACGATTTCATAACATATTAACTTTAATGGTTTGATAAATTACTTTTCTAGATCAAGGAAGACAGAGCATCGAATCAGAAACCAAAGAAATAAATTGATGATTCTAGCGGTTAACAGAAGAGATCACAATCGGATATGTGTTCAGAAACGTGCGCAGAACACTCATACTTACTCAACGTCAGGTAACATAGTTCATAAGGGTCAGCACGTATTCTATTGCCATACATATCACTGCGAGCATGGCATAAACAGTATTTCTCTCTTCACATATGAACGAAGGGCACTATTTCTAATTAGCTAATTTCTGAATGGATTCATACCAGGTATACGCGATTGTTAGTAATGATTAAAGCATATAAAAGATTTTGATACGAGTAGCGCTGTTCCGTGGGGTGGCTTTAGACAGAACTACAGCCGATGTACATCAAACAATTCACAGTTCGACTGCAGGAAGAAAGCTGTTGTGCACAGGCGGTCAGCCTATGGAGACTTGAAAGAGCTCCAGCTCTATGAACACACACTTGTTGATACCTCCTTAAGTGGAGAACCATGTATTGAAACCTATTCTTTGTGTCACTATCTGTTAAACATCGATTGCCTTTCTTCAACACTGCTCTGTTAGCTCCATCAATGTCTCTGCCCAAAAAAAAAAACAGAACCTCTGTTCGAATACTTGTCGCCGTCTCCCGAAGTGCTCTTTACAACAATTTTTTTTTTAAACGCCTGCAATGGAAGAACTAAAAAAACACATTCCTGAACAATTCAGAGAAAACCTTTACTTATCTCCTTTTCATTACACCTCTGTCCTGTATCTGCTCTCTCTCACAAGGTCGTCAACTGTGGAAATCCCGTAGCACTTCCGCTATTCTCCCTTCCCGATCTCTGATCAAACGACAGACATTCCTCTTTTTCTGTGCATCCAGTTGGATATAATAATACCTTCTCCTTCAAACTCTGTGTATCACTTCGAGATCATGCCTCCCAATGAACTCCGAGAGAGCACATCAAAAGTGCTTATCATCTTTATGAATAGCGCCAGCTTTCTCCTCCTCTGCATGTGTTCATTTCTGATACCCCCATGAATTCAGAACTGCCGATTCATATTCTTCCCCTCTCTTCTGACCGCGTGTTCTCTTTTTTTGTTCGTGGCCCTTGTACGTTCATGCATACCCTTTTGCATGATTGCCACCACCGCAAGCTCACTATCGATGACAACCTTCCTTTTGCCAACCGTGTGGCTCTTTTTATTTGCACAATCAAAATTCCACTCCTAATCGGAGATCTTTCCTAGACTTAGTCAATCCCGAAAAATCCAAACAGATAAATGAGAGATGCTATTACATCAATCAATGCCACCATATCTGAAAGGCTCAGCACATATAAAGGAGTAGAAGTAAAAATGATGCGTTTAACTTCTCATATACATTTCTATCAAACTATTGCCTGCCAAATGCTTCTTCATCAAGTTGAGGAGAGAGAATTCTCTCCGACAACGCGCCGATTGACGAGGATGTATCTGCTGAAGATGATGTGCCTGCTACTGAATTAGAATCTTGTTTTTGTGTTCCTTCCTTGGTTAGCGGAGCCTGGGTCACCCGAATAGGATCTGGAATCACTGGAGGTTTGGCGGTGGTCCATTGACTGGCCTTATCATACATCCTTTGTTGTTCACGTATGCCTGGTTCAAAGGCTTCTGCTGCTAGTTGCAGTTGTTTACCGGATCGGGTCTGAATTACTGCAGCTTGCATTTCTACTGGTGTGATTTGTACCATATTAGTCATTGGGTTTTGACGTTCTTTCTTCCTCTGATCATACTCAGCTGCATCCTTACAAAATCTTCTAATGTGACCAAATTCACCACAAAAATGGCAGCGTGGTGGTGGCAAATTGGGATTTTCCTGTGCTGGTCCGGCCTGCCAGCGATTTGCATTGTAGTTATTATTTCTCTGTCCTCTATAATTTCGATAGCCTTGTTGCTGGTTGTTTCTCATTTGCAGAGGTACATAATGATTGGCTGGCTGTCCTGGTTCCTGTATAATAGCATTGACAGTTGCGGTTCCCTGCACTTTGGTGTTGTATGCATAGTTTTCGGTAGTATGTCCAGTCGTGTTGCAGATAGCACAGAACAACTGATTAAGTGCACAAGTGGCACTAGTGTGCCCTGAATTCTTGCATGTGGTGCAGAACATCTGTCTGGTCGGATCTTCTGCAACATTTTTATTTGCCTTTAACCATTCCAAGTCTTCTGTAAATCCTCCAACCTTGTTTTCCAGCTACAAAGCCATTGCAATAACTGCATCTAGTGTCATAGCTCCTACACAACGTATGATCATAATCTGTTTAAGTTGGGGACTCAATCCATTGATAAACCATTGAGTGATAACGCCATCCGATGTCGGAAAGATTTCAACCTTTCCGTTGATGACCAGAGAAAATGAAAACAACTTTATTGGTGATCTCAAACCTTTTATATCACTGTTAATCAATTGTGTGGATTGGAATTAACTACCTTGAAAGTGTTTACAGGTACAAATGATGATGAAGATTCTATGTTCTTATTAGGGTTTACCCTAATTACTCATTTAATGAGTATTTTATATTTATACATGCAAGATTCATGGGAATTCATTCCTAGGATTTCATAAGTTCATATGATTTTATGTTAGTTGGGTTAATATGAAGGGTCTCAAAAGATTCTAATGAGTTACTGTTAGGGTTTATGTCAATGTCAATGGACTAATGATAGGGATCAGAAAGATTTTCATGAGTTATCAAGGGTTTCCAAAGGGTTTCATGTAGGTTTTCAAGGGTTTTATTGAATGTTAAGGGTTAAAATAACCGGTATTTAATTAAATTAATCTTTAAAATGATCATTTATGTATTAAAAATTAAAATATGATTTATTTAATTAATTCAATCATGTGTGTGAAGTTAAATATTAAGGTTCTACTTAATTAAATTCTTATTCTAAGCTTAAATTAAAAGAATTATTTAATTATCAAAATTAAGGTAATTGACTTAAAATGAAAATGAAGTGGATAATTAATGAGTGGTTTATGTGAGTGGTGTTTAAAGTGTGGTGTGAAATAAGTGTGTAACTAAAGTGGTTAAAGTGAGTAGAAAAAGTGAATGGTAGAAAGAATGGTGTGTGAGTGGAGGTATTAAAAGAGAGGTTGAGTGAGAAAAGTTAAATAAAGTGTGGTAGAGATGTGTGGGAAAAAGTGTGGATGAGAACTTAAAGTACAAAACCGAAAGAGTGGTTAAAAGCAAATCTCTGTGTGTATAAATATGGGGGCTTTGCTCCATATTGAGGGTCCGAATATTTGGCAGGCCAATTTCACATTATTTCGGGCAGCAATATTTGTTATCGAAGGAGGGGACAAAGTCAGAACGCTTTTATCTGGGGAAATCTGCTGCGCTAAATCTGTTGGAGGCCGAGTCACGTTTTAGTTTGAGTGCTTATGATCGGCACATCGCTATGAAGTTTCCCAAATATACTTTGGATTGGAGATGTTTACAGATGCAGAACGCATGACCATTTGTGTTAACTAAAGACATTGGAAAACAACGCTGCCGGAGTGCTGAAGCTCTCCATCCTTCGCTTATTGCTGTCATCTATGTGATTCTGGACAATGACAACATCACCTCGGTTTTGTTCGAGAACATAGATTTCATTGAAATGATCCGACTACAACACACTTTTACTGCTGTGATCCGATGCCTTTTTCTCCATCTCTCAAACATATTCTGACAGAGCAC
Source organism: Ceratopteris richardii (assembly GCA_020310875.1). NCBI lineage: Eukaryota > Viridiplantae > Streptophyta > Polypodiopsida > Polypodiales > Pteridaceae > Ceratopteris > Ceratopteris richardii. The sequence goes on along the minus strand of CM035415.1, from coordinate 14,671,963 downwards.
AGCAATCTTCTGACACACGGGCGCGCATGAGTTCTGAGTCAACTACGGAGGATTTTCATGCATCTGAGAGACAGGAGTTGGCGGGATAAAGAGGAGTCTGATGCACGATTGACTGGAGTTGGTTTCGTGGGTCTTCATTTCTCAGTGGCTGTCGGACAACGATATGCAGAAGCTTCGGCAGAATAGGAGGAGGAGGCTACTTCGGTAAATGTTTTTATTTTCTCACGCATGATTCAATCCTTTGATAGTGACAGGCGGAATGAGTTGATATATGCTAGCGTCCGAATTCTCAGATTCTTACGACAACTCCCTGTTATCTTTAGTGCTTCATGCAATTCATAATATGATCAATCTCCATTTACTATGTGACATAAAAGTGGGATTGTCAGACAACGAATTCAATGGGCCACTGTAGGTGAAGTTTGGCGGCAGCAACAATTAATAGTAGAACAAGAAAAAAAAAAGTTGCGCTTGTTTCGTGTGAAAATAATTTAGCAGAAAATGTTAAGCCATGAGAATGAAAGTGTTATCTTAGGTTGCTGCTGCGCCAAAGTACAATCATATGTTCGATTCTTTCTGTTTACTATTCTCTGTTTTAATTGTTTCTTTTGACACGTAATATGATAGATTTGGCTTTCGATGAAATCACCTAATATGTTAATTCTGCATTGCATATTAATTTCTCTGTTGAGGTCTGCTTGACTGAATATTTTTTGCCGCTCTACTCATCTACAGCTAAACATGCGCTTGATGATCAAAGGCTGCAAAGTGATTCAGTTGATTTCCTTGCTTTGTATTGTACTGTCAGAAAGTTTCAGATTTTCAAGGACACATCTATTTTTACATTAGCTCAGCTGTGCATGCTAAGACTTGTTGATTAACGCACATTTTGTATCTAATAAATACTCAAAGGAACGTAGTTGTATAAGTTAAAGTGGTGAGTTAGTACCAATTATTTATGAATGGATAGTTTTGATACTTGTTTGTTTTGAACTTGAATTTGTGCTTATGATAAATCCGACAAGAACAATACTATTCGCTATATGCTGAGATTGAAATGAGTACCTTGATACATGATGAAATGTTTTTTTAAATGAATAGATTAAAAATGAATAGACTTATTTAAAGCTTACGAGATTATGTTGGATTCTTGCAAGTGATCTAATCCATTTCCATGAGTTTCTTGAGTTGCTTGAAGCACCCGGCGTGCGTCGTGATACCTACGGTTGGCTTGATCCACCGGCCTTCATTTTCGCGCCGACAATTGGTGAACCCGACGTGAACAAACGGCGTTGCAGCTCAGGTATAAATTTTAAATTTTGCATTGCATATACATTCATACGATTTTACATCAGTGCAGCTGCGTCTTCATCCCTAGAAGTTGTGGCATTTACGTGAGCTTGCAATCTTCTTGGTGTCGAGGGCTGGTCTGGTGACCTGAGCGCCTCCACGAAGATTGGCAAGTAGGAGAACCTCATCTCGCCACCCCTTTTCATCGACATTAGAAGCAAGAACGTTTGCACAATCATCCATTAGCAACTTATGTATTAGATTTTGATTCTATTAAAAATTGTATAAACTTATACACAAGTCACTCTTTAAGCCTCTTCTTCGATTCAGATTCCAGGTATTTATATTTGGATTCTTTTTGCTTGCACATAATTAAATGAAAATGACATCTAATGTAGAGAATCTTCTGCATGATATGGAAGCACTATTAATTTCATCTATAGATTTAAAGCTTAATTCCAAGTTTGAGTCCTTAAACTCGTTTCTTTCAATCTTAACTACAGTAGTATCTGATTTTAATGCAAATCTTAAGTCAATAGATACTCAATTTGATCACGAGTTTAGGAATTTAGAAGGAATTCTTCATTATGAACTCTCAAATTTGAATGAAAATATGGAAACAATAGCAAATCATGTAAAAGAAATTTCATCATTCAAAACGATTGGTCATGAGATTGCAAGTTTAAAAGAGAACATTGAAAGGTTAAACAATCAAATACACGAAAGTGCTACATGTGAATGCAAAGATAGATATCAAGTACGAGTTCAAAGTAGATCTATGTATTCTATTGACCAAAATCCTTTACCCGATCATAGAAAAGTTGATCCTAAGGCTTTATATCAAAGACCGAAGAGAACTCTAAGATGCTTCTGGTGTGACCAACTAGGTCATACTTATGGGAATTGTATGGCCTATGAGAAAGCATGTAGCCAACAATTGGTATTAGAAAGTGAACAGAAAATATGTGATTATCAAACACATCTACCATTGAGATTAAACTTAGGTAGAGGAGGAATGATAGACTATTTTGACCAAGAAAAATTTAGTCCTAAAACCAAACTTCAAAAACAATGGAAACCTAAGAGTCATAAGGAGAAAAGCAATGTATGTCAATTACATTCTATGAACACCAAGATTGTGCCTAAATGTGAATGTTTGGACAATGATCAAAACCTTATTAAACCTAAATCTATGAATAACATTGATCTTCAAATTAAATCTAAGGATCAAGATACATTGAAAAAGTTTAAGAAAGAAGAAGATGTAAAGATAAAAGATGATGAAAATGAACAATTAATTGATGGAAATATAGATATGCAGGCGGTTAAAACAGAACCTAAAGTCATAGAAATTGACAATAAATGTGATCAAAATAAAAATGATGAAAGAATAGTACAAACATCTGAAGACGAAAATCTTCAACTTCAATCAGAACATGACAAGAATATGGGAAAATAGGTACAAGAAGCCATATGGAAGATTGAAAATAATATCAAAAACTCATCTAAAGGTAAGAAAAAGGAGAAGAATTTAAGTGAATAGTTTTATTGTGATGGAATTGTTTATTGAAGATAAAACATTTCAAATTTTGATTTTTGCTTGCTGCATATATGCTGTTTTCCTAAAAATTGAGAAACATATACCTAAATTGTTTAGTTTTAATGTTTGAAAAGCTAATTACAAACTTATGATTAAGTTTACATTACGATTTGTTTAATCAAAAGAATTCTAAAATATGAAAACACAAAGTTTGTTTCAAATTAAACATGTTTGTAATTATGCTTGCAAATGATTTTGATCAATATGCTTGTCATTTCCTAAACTTATGATAAATTTATGATTTTTTTTCTTTCACAAATAAGAAGAAATCTATTATGAAGAACAATTATGAAGAATATTATTATGATGAATATTTTGCACAAAATGATCTTTGTTTACAACAATTATGATGATATACTTTTAAAAGAAAGAAATATATATGATATAAATATGATCATGATAAATATGAAGAACATGAAAAAAATGTTACAATATGAGGATGATTTTATTGATATACCATATGATGAGTAAGAGGAACTTTTATAATCCAGATATGAATTTTTCATTGATATAAAAAAAAAATGATGCTCATTTATAAAGATACAAGTTAAAAACTTTGAACATTTTGATTTTTCCTAAATTTTATGAACTCTGTTTCATAGGTTGAAAAACCTATTTAAAAAAATTAAGAATGCATTATTTATGATAATTATAACCACTATGAATTTCTTATGATGAAATTTGTGACATGATGAAGATGAATCTGATAGAATATATGAATTTATATTTGCAAGATAAATGATAATGAATATTACTTGTTTTGTAGCTTCTATTTTATAAGTGATTACAGGTTCTGAAGATGCATTGCTCAAAGCAATTGAAGATGTTATGCCAAAAGTTCTGATGAATTTAAAGAGAGCAGATTGAAGATGAAGCAGATTGAAGATAAAATTGATTTTAGGTCGTATTTTTCTTTGTCTTAAAATTTTGTTTTACGTATTTTATTTGCATTCATATAAAACTAATTGATAAAATCTGGAATGAAGAATATTAATTTATAAAGGACTCTATTTAACCATATTAGGAAAATAGACATAATTTATATTTCTACATTTATAGATTAAGTGAGATTTGTTAAAAATAGAAGGATTTGTAGTTCATTTAGATAACGAAAGTAGTTGTATATATGTAGGAGCATATTGTTGCATGATACATGTCTGTGAAAACCTAGATCTTTCTTGTCCATGCAGCTAGATCCTTAGCTCGGATTAAGGGGTTAAGCCTTTCCCCTTTAAAACAAAAAAGTAGTGAAAAAAAAAAAAAAGAAGAATATTGACATGGAAGTTATACCTTCTTCCACCCCAAAAAGGTATTTACATTTATTATCGATATGAAGTTTACATCATATTCATATGAAGAAAACTAGTTGTAAAAAAAACACATCTAGTGATTAAAATTGGGCATACAAGGCGGCTGTCTGTCCAAGTAGATTTAGTAGATTTCTTTGGCATGCTTTATTGCTCATATGTGAATGCATATATATGATGAAACCTGCATTTGAATGAATGAAAATGAATTCTGTTTTATACTAATCTTTACATAGTTTATAAATGGATAAAATGTAAACTAATGTTTGTTGACTGAAAAGGTTAATAGTTTACCTTTATACTTTAATATGTTTTCATTGCCAGATGTAATTGAAATAAACTTCATGTGCATGTTGAAAAGATTTAAAATTTGATAAGATTAAATATATTTAAAAAAGAATTGATGCTGTTCTATGATTTAATTTCAGGATAATCATTGAAAATGCTGCTTCCCTTAATCTGCAAGTTGGCCCATCGGGACGATGTGCAGGTTTGGTGGCGGTGGATGTCGGGAAGATTTGCATCTTCCAATTGATGACCCGAAAAATTAAAATATTTATTGGTGAATTCTAAACCTCTTTTATATCACTGTTGATCAGTTGTGTTAATTGGATTAACTATTTTGAAAGTGTTTTTAGGTATGAAGGATGAAGCAGGACATATGTTCATGTTAGGGTTTACCCTAATTACTCATTTAATGAGAATTTCCTATTTTTACATTCAAGAATTATGGGTATTCAGCCTAGGGTTTCTTGAATTCATGTGTTGTTTATAAGATTTGGTTAATGTTAAGGGTTTAGATGATTTTAATGGGTTAAAGCTAGGGTTCAGAAGGATTTTAATGGTCTAACCCAAGGGGGTTTATGGGTTTCCAATAGGTTTTCTAGGATTTACTATATTTAAAGGGTTAACATAGATGTTATTCAAAAACATTAATATCTAAATTACATATTTATGTATTAAACATTAAACTATGTCATTAAAAATTACTTTAATTAAATATGTGTATTTAAATACTAAGGTTCTAATTAATTAAACCCTTAAACTAAGCTTAGTTAATTGATTTATTTAAATAAGAAATGTAGGCTAATTAGATTAAAATGATTAATTAAATGGATAAATAACTAGTGGACTATATGAGTGCTAGAAAAAAGAATGGCTTATATAAGTTGTGTAACGAAAGAGATTTAAGGAGTGGTCTCAATAGAAGATGCACTTAAAGTGAAAAAAGTTGGTTAAGAGAAAGAGTGGAGAGAATTAGTGAAGATGAAAAGAGGAGTAGAAATTAAGTGTAATTAAAGTAGAAAAGTTAAACTGGAAAGTGTGGTGGAAGTAAGGAGATTAAAGTGTGGTTGTAGATTAAAAGTTAAAACTAAAAAGAGTGGTTTAGAAATGACTTGTGTATGTATTTAAATGAGTGTTGAGCTCAAGTTTCTCATAATGTTTCTTCTGTTTTTCCTTCTCTTTACTTTCTTCTGTTTTTCCTTCTTTCTCATTAGACCCTCCTAGTGCTCGGGATATTAAGCCATCATGTACTGCTGTGTATGATGATCTTGATGTTGATTGTCCGGCTGGAAGCATGCCCATGCCTATTCCATGGCTTGGTTTGGGTCCTTGCAGCAGTGTGTGTATGTGATGTGTGTGTATGTGATGTGTCTATGTGCGGGTGTATGAGGTGTGTATGTGTGTATGTGATATGTGTGTGTGCGTGTGTATGATGTGATGTATGTGTGTATGTGATATGTGTGTGTGCGCGTGTATGATGTGATGTGTGTGTATGTGATGTGTGTATGTGCGGGTGTATGAGGTGTGTATGTGTGTATGTGATATGTGTGTGTGCGCGTGTATGATGTGATGTATGTGTGTATGTGATATGTATGTGTGCGCGTGTATGATGTGATGCGTGTGTTTATGTGATATGTGTGTGTGCGCGTGTATGAGGTGTGTATGTGTGATGTGTATGTGATGTGTGTATGTGCGCGTGTATGAGGTGTGTGTGTGTGATGTGATGTGTGTGTGATGTGTGTGAGAGAGAGACTCTCCCCCCCCTCCTCAGCGCTGCGTGCTGCAGCACCGAAGAGAGAGAGAGAGAAAGAGACAGAGGAGAGAGAAAGAGTGAGAGAGAGAGAGAGGTTCCCTCCCTCCCCCTGCAGAACTGCACGCGGCAGCACGCACAGAGAGAGAGAGAGAGAGAGAGAGAGAGAGAGAGAGAGAGAGAAAGAAAGAGACTGAGGAGAGAGAAAGAGAGAGAGAGAGAGGTTCCCTCCCTCCCCCTGCAGAACTGCGCGCGGCAGCACGCAGAGAGAGAGAGAGAGAGGTTCCCTCCCTCCCCCTACAGAACTGCGCACGGCAACACGCAGAGAGAGAGAGAGAGAGAGAGAGAGATCGATGCAGAGAGAGAGAGAGAGAGAGAGAGAGAGAGAGAGAGAGAGAGAGATCGGCGCAGAGAGAGAGAGAGAGAAAGAGAGAGAAAAAGAGAGAGGGGAAGAAAGAGAGAGAGAGAAAGAAAGAGAGAGAAAAAGAGAGAGAGAGAGAGAGAGAGAAAGAGAGAGTTAAATTGTTAAGTTAATTTAGTTATCTTATTGCATAAATCATTTTTTTAGGTATTTAATGTGTTAATTATTATGGAGTAATACTTAGAGAATATGAAAATATTAATTGGCTTAGCTAGTTACTTATGAATGCATGAGTTAGAAGTATATATGAGATATACCTACATTTATTATAATTATTTAGTGAGTTTGTATTCATAATAGAGCTCATGGATGTGTTTGTATGCATACATCTAAGTGCTAATATGCATATGATTTTGTATTAAAAGTATGTTTTCAAAAGTGCAAGTGTGTATGTGCATATTCATGTGAGGTAATGAATGTGTGTATGCATGTTAGTTCATATTAATTCTACATTTGCATGATTATATGTATTCCAAAAGAACTGATGTATATGTATTTAGAAGTGTGTGTAATGTAAGCATGCATGTGTGCTAGTATGTGAGTGTATTAGCATATATTAGTATATTTATAAGCATGCATGTAAAGTTCATTAGTATGCATGAGGAATGTATGCATTAGAGTGCATGTGAATGCTTTAATGTATGCATGAACATATGCATGTGTATGGAAATATTGTGTGAATTATATTTTATGTTTCTTATTAATTTTTTGTAATATTACTAATATAATAATGTTTCTTTGCAGAAACATTGATGAGTTCAAGCTAATGAAGTAAAGTGAAGAGAAGCAGCAAGATTGAAGATCCATTTAAACCTTATTTTCATTTAGTCAACTATCCAATTGATTAGACATTTATCCCTTTATTTAGACCTTCCATTTGTATTAGAATTATGGATTTGAACCATTAGCTTATCAACTAATTTATTCAAGCAGTTTTGCAACAATATTGTTTCCCATTACTTTCTTTGATGTCTTCTAAGTTAGTTCACGAGTCTGAGCACAGTACTATTGAAAATATAGAAAATGTTCCGCCAACTCTAGACAGACCAGAAACCTCTAGCTTACCTGATAGTTTAGTAGAAGAAATCATGATGGAACGCGTAACAGAAGAGTCACTAATTTTAATCTCATATCAGGAAGCTGTTGCTAGGTACGAGGCTGCCCGTCCTTACGGTCCATAGCTATTTAAACTATGTACATTTTATAGAATAACCTTATTTTCAATCATAGAAATAGGTAATTTAAATTATTTTATCATTAGAACCCTTATTTCCATAAGCTGAGTCTGCTTCAGACACCTTGCGTGTGCCGAACGATTTAGGCGAATGACTTGATCCACCATCCGAGCATCTCTCACGACCCGACACCGGTAGGTTGGCATGTGCTGGTGGTAATTGCCTCAAATGGGTTCTGAATAGAGTGGCATATTCTTGCACTGTTTGATTTATCTTCTGTCTATTGTTTTGTAGGTAGTCGAAAATTTCGGCTGGATTCTTCTTTAGCCTGAATCTCTGCAAAAATGCATCCCTTACCGCTTCATAGGTGCCAAAGTGGTTAATATCATATTCTGTAAGCCATCTGGCTGCTTCATTAACCAATGTTGACTGGAAGACAATAGCTTTATACGTTGGATCAGGTGGATGGTTGAGCACTGCGTAACTTATCTCAAATGTGCATACATGAGCATCTGGGTCATCTCTTGGAAGTCCACCGAATTTAGTGTACGTTACTCCGGTTGGAGTCGGCCTTGGTGGGCATAGTTGTTGTTGTTGTTGTTGTTGTTGCCCGTTCATGGCACTGATGGTTGTATTGTGACTATCTTCTGTACCCCGAGGCTGAATATCTGAATCGTCGGAATCTGTATCGTCAGCCTATGTACTTTCCGGGTCGATAATCTTGTTCAGTATGTTTCGAATCTCGGTTTCGAACAAGCTACCTCCCTTCTTGATGTCAAATGTAGGTAAGCTTACTCCCAATAACGGTGACTGGACTGATGATTCACCAAAAAATGGTAAACCGTCGCTGGAAAACTGTGATCTTTCAGCAACTGGTACCGAAATATCACCGGAATGTGTCGATTTTTCACCCATACAGGGTGCTTTTTCTCCCTTGCTGATTTCTTTGACTAAGACGTTTCTATTTATAAACAAGTTCGAATCTTTACTCAATGATGTTAAATTAACTTCATACTGCGTCCTGTTAGATTCTGGAGTTACTATATCTTCGACAAATTGTGACGAAATCGCACCAGAATCTGCCAGAGATTTAGTTCGTTCCAGCGGAATATGACCAGAATCCTTACTAACGTTTTTTACTTTCTTGACAACTGGGTTAGACCTGTCTGCGCTTTTACCTCCTGGAGGCGTCCTTAGCAAATTAGGTACCCCAGGCTGGCGGTTCTTTGGATACGTTCCACCGGATCGAGTAACCGGCATGTATCATCTTTTGGTACTAATCGCGTACTATTACTGTCGATTTACAATTTACAATCATGTTTCCATAACTCATTTGCAACAATCTGATCTGTTGCCACCTTCCCACAGACGGCATTAGTGTTAAACACTGTGTTCTAACTATCATAAGTGCGTTTAAACGAGAATCGGGTTCTTGGGAGTGGAAGGGGTCTGTAAAGACAGAGGCCCTATGCTTGTTTCCCAAAATTACGTCACAACACACAATATACCAACATTCAAGGTGTTATCAAGAATTGGTATCTCATTCTCATTATTTACAGTTCGTCATTTTAACTCTATCAGAGTCTACCGAACACATTGTACCAGACTATCAGTATTGTAATACTGAATTACCTCAAAACCCTTTTTTTGAATACACACGACTGTAACATTTAACAGTAGTTCAACCTTCACCAAATAGTGCTCACAATCAGACAAACTGAAAACACAGAAGGACTCAACAGTTTCAAACATATAGTGCTGAAGACTAACACACACTGGAGATAACCATTACTATAGCCAAATCTCACCGTACAAGTACAGATCTCAATACTGAGAACAACACAATCCTGCACAGCATTTTTAGGAACACTACCACAGTTACACAGACTTCATCAGCAATTGGCAGATCAATCAAGAAGAAGGACACCACGATATACGTACTTAACAGAACAATCGTCACAAAGATCCACATAACAACTCTCTCAGACAACAGTCCAACGATCTACTGGATGTATATAAAACTCACAGCCGCAACAAAGACCGATAGACAACGAACACGGATACGTACAGTATACTTGGAATACTCAGGAATTAGACAAGCAACGCTACAGCAACTCGAACAAGTGTCGATAATACCACACAGAAATTGATGGAGAGTGTTAATCTCCAAAAGAACAACCTATTCTTGAGATTAGAGCACCTCTATATCAAGAATAAGTTTAGACTCCTCTTAATTTGGAGAACAATCACTAACTTATCAAGAAATTGACTATTTTGAAAAAATCAAATTCTCAGAAAAGTCTACTGCAGATTAATCTTTGATTGACTAACCATTCATGTAAAGTTTTTTATAAAACTTTGTAGGATGTGTCGGCTTAAGGTTGCGCACCTTCTCCAACTTAAATCTCCTCAAATGATTGAGTATAATTTGAGAAATGACTCAAACACTTTACCTATGTGTAAAACTACTTCTCTGCAGTAGCGGCTTTGACACCTGTAACGTCTTAGATATAGTTCTCCCAATGTCGAACCCGTTTGGTCAAATGCTTTTAGATGTAGATAGCTTATCTCTCAACTTAGATTTTGAGCTATCATATGTGTAAAACTTTACATTGTGCACTGAGCACTACTCATTTCATTGAACTCAAAATCTGCGCCTGTTTCAGAAGACTATGAACATTCTTTACATATGAATGTTCCTACACACAATTCTCTTAGCCTGATTAAAATTGGAAGGTGAAATTTTGTACAGAGGTTGATCAACTCTAGACTTAGACTTGTACAAAAGCATTCCACAGAAGATCTACCACAGAAGGAGAAGACACGAAAACTTCGGGCGCAACTTTTCTTCTATTCTTCAGAAAATTACAATTGAGTTATGAGAGAGACTTCTTCTCATTCCTATGAACTCTAATGAGTCTTACAACTTACAAAAGCACTATTCTCATACTCTCCTATTGTTTCTCTATTGCCCCGACATTTTTCCAAAGTATTTATAGGCAAATATGTACAAGGTTATAACTAAACAAAAGTATAAGTGATCTATGTCTTCACTAATGTACACATGTGTACATATCATTCATCCTGTGAATGTAAACACCTTCTTTGCTTCAAGACTTGATCTTATCTCCATCTTTTTGTCTTTCAAACTTCAATTGGTGATTGGTATGCACCAACAGAAATGAGCACAGTACTCCAAATTAGCCAACTCGACACACAGTAACGACCACGACAATCACCCAAACAGACAGTCTGGTGATTCCACAAAACGTCACTGAGCATCTCTTTTCATTGCTTTATATAAAAGATTACAACTGTCAGTGTAACAACTTTTCGTGCGTGCGAACAAAAGATTCAATTTTACAACTTCCAATTCGGCGGCCGACTAACAAATCTTTGCAGGATCCAAAATCATGTGTGAATCCTTGGCATGCTTACATTTGTTTCATCTTTCATGCTCCTTTTCCTTTGTCTACTTTTTAATTTTGTGCTTCTCCCTCTTGGATATCCGTTCTTCATCATCCTCATATGTTTTTGAAATGTATAATTAAATACCCTACGTAGAGGATGTCTTGATCTAAGCCACTTGACTCTATAGTATTTGAGTTTGAATCATATTTTGCCTTTTTCTTTTTATCCTTTCTTTGATTTATTAAGCGAAAGGAACACTTTCCTTGCATGGATGCTTCAAGCAAATCATGGAAATCATGTTCGTTAGCTGATTTCACGTACAAATCTTATACAATTTTTTATTATCTTTGTAATTCTTAACATAAGTATCCCTAACAACCCCAAGAGGGGCTCTATCTTTGCAACAATTTGTTTAAAAGATTTTGAAATTGTTGCACATAATCTTTGACTAATAAATCATCTTGTTTTATCTTTCTTAATGTAGAAGAGACAAGTTTATAATGTCCAAAAGAGGAACAAAACAAAGCAATATGCAAGATCAGTGAAGACCTCCAAATGATTTTGAAAGCTTATCATGCATGATTGACTACATGAATGTACAAGTTCATCACCATACAAAAGTATAAGTGAGCTAACTCTAAATTAATGTACATATGTATACACATCTTCATTCTCTGAACATGTACTTTCTTCATGCTTCATATCTTCATCTTTTCTTCAATCCTTGACTTATAACCTCATCAAAACTTCAATTGTTGATTGCCTTGCACCAAAAGCTCCCCCTCAATCATCAATTGAGGTTTTCTCTATCTTCTTTATCCTTGCCATGTCTTTGAATCTTTGTAGCTTTGGTTCATCCAAGCTTTTAGTTAGCATATCAGCTATCTCATCTTTTGTTGAAGTATGTATAACTTCAATCTCCTTATCCATCACCTTCTCTCTTAGAAAATGATACTGAATCTCAATGTGTTTAGTCCTGGCATGAAAAACAGGATTAGCAGCTAAATACAATGAACTCATGTTATCTCCATGAATAGTGGGTGTACTCTAAATGATGGCAAAACTCTTCATAAGAGTCTTAAGACATATCACTTCCTTTGCAGCTTCCACCATACCTTTGTACTCAGCCTCTGTGGATGATAAAGCAATTGTATGTTGCTTCTTTGAACACCAAGAAATAAACTTATCTCCCGCATAACACAAGTATCCATAAGTTGTTCTCCTATCATCAGGATTACCTACCCAATCTGTATCACTATATATCTTGATGTTTGCATCTGATGTAAAACCATAATACAAACCTTCTTTGAGTGTATCCTTAATGTACCTCAATACTCTTTATGCTGCAACCCAATGTTCTTTCCTAGGACAATGCATGAATTGAGATAATACTCCAACTGCATATGACAAGTCAGGCCTAGTGAGCATAGATCAGGCTACCAACCAAACTTTGATATAGCTTCATGTCCTTGAATTCTTCTCCTCCATATTTGCTCAATTTGTGATTCACCTCCATTGGAGTAGGTGCTACCCTATAATCATCCATTTTAAACTTGATCAACAAGTTTTTCAAATACCTTTCATATACTCCATGTTGAGTGTATGAGATCTCTATGCCCAAGAAATATGACAAATCTCCCAAGTCACTAAACTTGAACTCTTTCTCCATTTGCTTCTTTAGACTTTGAATGCCTTTCTCATCTGTACCTGTAAGAATTATATCATCAAATTATATGCACATGTAAATGAACCCATCATCCCTTGCTTTGACAAGCAAGCTACTATCTGCTTTAGATACTTAAAAACCAAGTTCCTTCAAGAACTTCACAAGTCTATAATTCCATGCCCTTGGGGCCTGCTTCAAACCATACAAAGCTCTCTTGAGCTTACATACATGATCTAGATACCTTTCATTTCTGAATCCTTGTGGTTGCTCCATGAAAACATCATCTGAAATGTAACCATTTAGAAAAGCATTCTTCACATCTAATTGACATAATTTCCAACCTTTACATGCAGCAATAGCTATGAGTGTCCTGATGGTTGTCATCTTTGCCACAGGACTATAAGTCTCATCATAATCTATACCATATGTCTGAGCAAACCCTTTCACAACAAGTCAAGCTTTATATCTAGACACACGTCCATCTGCAAACCTCTTTGTCTTGTAGACCCATTTGCATCCAATGATATTTTGACTATTTGGTTTAGGAACCAAATCCCATGTTTCATTCTCCATCAAAGCATCATACTCTTCCTGCATAGCTTTCTCCCAATTTTCCTTACCTTTTGCCTCTTCATATGTAGAAGGATCTTCATCTGCCTTTATCATATAAGCATAATATTTGGTAGCCAAAAAAGAGTCATAGCTATTTGTGTCTTGATGACCTTCTGAGTTCTCCACTTCTTGAGGTTTCTGGTTCATCACACTCTGGATCAAACCTTGGCACTTCTTCAACTTCAACTTATACTTCATTATTCTCTTCTTCATTAAATATTTGAACCTTTGATTTACCTTTCTTTTGAGTCACAACTTCTTCATCACTTGCATGAATCAATGTATCTGCATACCTAGTACCTTGCTCATCAAATGTAACATCCTTTGACACAAGGAATTGTTTTGTGGATGGACTCCACAACCTATATCCCATCTGCTTATCATCATATCCAATGAACACATACTTTTTAGCTTTAGGTTCCAATTTGTGTCTTAATTGAGATGGCACATATGCATATGCCAAACATCCAAATACTTTGCAATGGTCTAGAGTAGGTCTCTTACACCACCATGCTTCATATGGTGTCATACCCTGCAAATCTTTACATGGTAATCTACTGACCAAATATTTGGCTGTATTTACAGCCTAAGCCCACAAATAATTTGGGCAATTTTTCTCCCTCATCATGGATCTTGCAAACTCAACAAGAGTTCTATTCCTCCTTTCTGCTACACCATTTTGTTGAGGAGAATACCTGCAAGTAATTTCCCTTTTTATACCTGCATTCCACAAGTAATCACTGAACTCATTAGAAAAATACTCTCCCCCTCCATCTGACCTTAGTCTCTTCAACTATTGACTTGTAATTGTCTCTGCATACACATGATAATGTTTGAATGTATTGAATACCTCTGACTTATCTTTGATCACATAGATAGTGATCCATCTGGTAGCATCATCAACATAAATCACATAATACCTTGAACCATTGATACTGAAATCCTTTGATGGTCCCCACACATCTGTGTGTACCAATTCAACCTTCTCTGAATACATAAAACCATGCTTGGAATAAGATTTCTTATGAGCCTTACCTAATTGACATGTCTCACATCTGTATGTCATATGTTGACCTGCAACATTAGGTAATCCAAGCACTGAACCATTGTTAACCATATCTTTAATACCTCTTTCATTGAAATGTCCAAGCCTTTTGTGCCAAAGATCTAACTCAGAGATCTTATTTCCTCCATAGGTGAACAAGGCATGACCAATGTTACCTTGAATCTTCAATGTGAACAATCTTCCTTCTTTCTTCCCTGAAACAATTTGTTTATACCCATTGCTAGGGTCTTCCACAAAAACTCCTCCATTAGTGAACCTAACTTCATAACCTTTTTCAACAATTTGTCCAACACTTATCAGATTCTTTGGAATTGTAGGAACATACAAAACCTTACTCAAGAGATTACACATTGTGCTTTGTATTGTCACCTGTTTGAACTACATGATAAGTTACTTTATTCTCCAAATCAGTCATCAAAGCTATGTTGCCACTCAGGTGATTGCTACACCCTAAGTCAATGTAGAAGACTCTTTGGTCTTCACTTTGCCTTTCACAAGTTGCATTCATTATCAATGTTGAATCCTCCTTCTCATCTGAAGCATAATTGTAGTAGGTATTGTTGTATTGTTGGCTTTGGAATCCTCTACATGCATTTCTTCCAAAATAACCTCTACTACCTCTACCTCTGAAATTACCTCTTTGATTTTTGCCACCTCTTCCTCTTGAATTAAAGTTCTGATTATATCCACCATTATTCTGAGTATTATGCCAACAATCATGAGCTAAGTGATTTTTCTTACCACAAATCCAGCAAGCTTTGACTCCATCTTTATTACTTCTACCTCTTCCTCTACCTTTGCCACCTCCTCTTCCTCTTAGGAAGTTAGCTTGGCTAGTTGTACCTTCATCTTCATTTGCTTGTTGCTTCCCTTTGCTATTCTTCTTCTTATCCTTTGAATACATTGCTTGACCTTCACTTTTATTACCTTCATCTTTGACATCTTGCTCAAAGGTTAGCATGTGTCCTAGCAACTGATTTAAATCAGGAGTAAAATGATCTAGTGATAATTCAGTAGACAAAATGAACGGCTTCCATTTGTCATCACCTCTCAAACCTGTGAGGATTTGCCTTACTAATTTATCCTCCTCAATATCTTCATCAACTGCTTCTAATGCATCTGCAATGTCTTTCATCATTGTTACATAATCTGAGATGGATTGAGAGGCCTTCTTCTTGAATGTGGTAAACTCTGCCCACAAGGATGCGTTCCTTGACTTTGTGGTGTTTTGGAAATGCTCCTCCAAAGCATTCCATAATCACTTGCACTTTCAAGACCTCTAATGTGAGGTAGCAAGTACTCATTAACTCCCATATAGATAATGCTCCTAGCTTGAGCATCTCTCTTCATCCAAGTCTTCAAATCTGATGATTCATCCCTAGTTGGAACACTAGGATCTTTGAACTGAGTTTTTTCCTCTTCACGTGTGATATAACCTATCAAGTCTTTGCTCATAAGATGAGCTTCCATCCTCATTGACCATGCTGGATAGTTCTCTCTATCCTGTTTCTCTATCTGAAGAGAATCTCCCATCCTTTCTTCACCTGTGTATTAAATCCTTCAAGCTTTATAAGGAATAAGGTTACCTTTGCTTCGAATGATATTCCTTTTTTCTTCCTTGATATCTTCTGACCTTATTCTCAAGCTTTGCTTTCAAGATTTCACCTTTTGGATCTTCAGTTGTTGAATTCTTTATGACTGCAGCATTCGGGGTCCTCCTTTCTTCAATTTTGATGCTCCTTTCTCTGATACAACTGATGGAGAGTGTTAATCTCCAAAAGAACAAGTTATTCTTGAAATTAGAGCACATCTATATCAATAATAACTTAAAACCTTCACCAATTTGGAGGATCAATACTCATCTACCAAAATCTTCAATAAACTGTGAAGAAGATGACTACACAAAAAGGCTGTTGCACATAACTCACTAATTGACTTGTCAAATGTGTAAAGTTTTTTATAAAACTCTGCACAAGGTTTTGCCTATAGTTTTCACACCTCCTCCAAGTTAAATCATTCCAAAAGACTCAATAGATCTTGAGAAATGATCTTAACAAGTCACCTATGTCTAAATCTGTAGTTCTCAATAGTCGACTTTGACACCTGTAAATTCTAAAGCTTGGTTCTCCCAAACTAGAACCCGCTTAAGCAAATGCTTTTATCCATAGATGGCTTACCTCTCAATTTAGATATTGACTCCTCATTTGTGCAAAACTTTACACTGTGCCCTGAGAACTAACCATTTCTTTGACCATCGGGATTGCGCCTGTTTCAGAAGACACTCAACACTTCCTCACATATGAATGTTCCTACTCATAATTCTCTCAACATGTTTACAATTAGGCTCTTAAACTTTAGCCATAGACTCATTAACTATGGAATTAGACACCTACAAAAAAATTCTTGAAATGTATTTTCTTCATGCTTCATATCTTGATCTTTTCTTCAATCCTTGACTTCAAAACCTCATCAAAACTTCAATTGTTGATTGCCTTGCACCAACACCTCTTTCATCTCAAGCTTCATTTTCCTTATTCCTTCAACATCATTACTTACTATTATGATATCATCAAAATATACACATAGGTATATGAATTTAGATTGATTCCTATTGATGAAGAGGGAAGGATCAACTTTGCTCACGTTGAATCCTTTATCCTCCAAATAGGTGACAAGCCTCTAATTCCAAGCCCTAGGGGCTTGCTTCAAACCATACAAAGCTTTTCTTGACTTGCATACATATGCAGAGTATGATGAATCTTCAAAACCAAGAGGTTGATCCATAAAGACCTCCTCATATATCCATCCATTTAGGAAAACATTTTTTACATCCATTTGGTGTATCTCCAATTCTTGGAAGCTCCTACACTCATAAGTACCGTGATGATTGGCATCTTTGCAACTAGCAAAAATTTTTCCTGATAATCTATTCCTTGTGTTTGTGAATACCCTTTAGCCACAGGTTTTGCTTTGTGATTGTTTATAGACCCATAAAATTTTTTCTTTACCTTGTATATCCATCTTGAACCTATGATCTTCATAGATGGGGTCTTCAGCACCAATTCCCAAATTTGATTTTCTTGTAGAGCATCAATTTCTTCCTCCATGACATTCATCCATTCAAGCTTCTTCTTTGATTCCTCATATGATGAGGGCTCCTCAAAGTTTGAATCGTGTGCTATGTATATAGAATGTTTAGTAATTAATGAAGTATCATAACCATACCTTTCTAGCTTCCTCTTTTCTTAATTTGACCTTCTAATTGTTTGTTGAGAGGATTTTGCCACATCCCTCAACTCTTGCACTTTGGCTTTGCCTTTAGAGTTCCAATAGTTGACTTCTCTTCTTGGAGTCTTTTGATCATCCTCTAAATCACTTGATGCTTAAAATGTATGCTTATTCCTCTCTGATAAGGTTGGAAAATCCTCCTCTAGATCATAAAGTAGCTTGATACAACCAATGAAGATGCATTTCTCTACCTTAAGGTCTAATTTGCTTCTAATTCGTGAAAGTATGTATGCATATGTAATGCACCCAAAGATCCTATAATGATCAATGCTAGGTATTCTTCCATTCCATGCCTCATATGGAGACATTCAATCCAGAGCCTATGAAGGAAGTCTATTTACCAAATATGTAGTTGTTGATACTACCTTTGCCTAAAAATACTTGGGGAGTTTCTTCTCATTAAGCATTGATCTTGCATCCTCTACAATTTTCTTATTTTTTATCTCTCCCACTCAATTTTTCTTAGGAGTATATCTGGTGGTGATTTGTCCTTTGATCCATCTCTCTTGGAGATAAAAATCAAAGTCATGGGAGAAATATTCTCCCCCTCTGTCTTACCTTAGTCTCTTTAGGGTTTCACCTATTTCATTCTACACAAGAGTTATATACTTTTTGAAACATGAAAAAACTTCATCTTTATGCTTCATAAAGTACAAGATATTCCATTTGCTACAATCATATATGAATGACACATAGTACCTTGATCTAGAGATTGAAGGCTCCTTGCTTGGTCCCAATACATCTGTGTGGAACAACTCCAATATATATTCATGTATGTAGCCTTTCTTGGTGAAGGGTTTCCTGTGTGACTTACCAAATAAACAAGCACTACATTTATATATCATATGTTTTTCATATATATTTGGTAGACTAAGTAACTCTGATCACTATTGGTTTTTTTGAGTCTTTCTCCTATGTGAGCTAACCTCTTGTGCCAAATCTCTAACTCTGATAGACTTTGGGTGCCATAATTGAACAATGCAATGTTCTCGGTGTCTTGGAGTTCAAAGTGAAAAATATACCTCATTTTTGGCCTTTTGCTATCTTCTTGAATCCCTGATGTGGATCTTCAACAAATGCTCCATGCTTGATGATGAATAATTTGGCCTACACTAGTGAGGTTATTGGTAATAGTAGGCACATAAAGTACTCTACTTTATAAGTTCATATTACCATTTGGATTCTTCACATTATCTATCTTCTCAATTGGATGCCATGTGTCATCTCTTGTTTGGAATTCATGTCCATTCATTGGGTCTTCTAAGTTTGAGAGTCGAGCTACGTTTCCTGCCACATGATTTGAGCATCCTCATTCTATATAGAACACATGCTCATCTACCTTACCTTCATTCATAGTCATGTTTATGAGAAGAATTGAGTATTTTTGAGCTTGATCATCTGTATAGTTGTTGTAGTCTCTCCTTCCTTTATATCCACCTTGGTAGTTTTTATTTTTATATGAGTTATTGTTGTATCCATAAGAGTTGTTGAATCTTCTTCTTGAGTTTCCATAGCCTCCTCTATTATATCCTTTTCCTCTTTGGTTCCTATGGTTCTTGAAGCAATTCTCTATAATGTGATTGGTTAGACTACACATGGCACAAGCTGATGAGCTTTGAGCTCTCCCCTCCCTTGTCTACCTCCTCTGCCTCTTTCCTTTGAACCTCTACCTCTACTTGCAAAGTTGGCTTGAGAGGTACTACATTTGTTATCATACTTCTTGCCTTTGACTTTGCTATCCTCGCGTTTATTCTTATATGTATAGAGATTAGAGGATCAATTAACTTTTGGTTGTCTCAATTCTTTATAAGCTTTGCTTCATGTGTGAACAATTGTCCCATGAGTGTGTTGAAGTCAAGAACTTGCATGTCCATGTAGAGGTCCATAACTATCATGAAGGCTTTCCATTTGTCATCAGCTTTGATCCCATTGATCACTTGCATTACTGTTTGTTCTTCATCAATGAATTCTCCAATGCTTCCAAGTTAGTCTTTAATTTCCATCGTCTTGGTGACAAAATCAAACACACTTTGCTTGGGCACCTTCCTGAATGTTGCAAACTCCATCCATAACTGATTCTTTTTGGCCTTGGTGCTTGATGAGAAGAATGCTTAAAGAGCATTCCATGTTTCTTGTGATGTCTTATAATTCCTAATGTGAGGAAGTAAACAATCATAGATAGAGTTGAGAATATATGACCTTGCCAAATCCTCCATTGAGAACCATGAATTTGACCTTTCCTACTCCTTTTGTGTTGGCTAGCCTTTGCTTCTGAGTATTGGAATCATCTCAATTTCCAGATGTGTAACCAAATAGATTCCTTCCTTGTAGATAGGCTTCCATTTTGAGGGACCATGTGGTCCAATTCATTTGTGCTAGATCCCTATGTCAGCAATAACTCTTGCACCTTTTGCAAACATAGCTGCATTCATTTCAAGAATTTTTGCATTTAAGGTGAACATGATACCCACTTTGTTTCCTTTGGCAACCAATCATCCATCATGTTTGTACTCTTCTACATATAACCCATCAACATTGAACCTGACTTGTAATCCTTGGTCAACCATTTGTCCAATAGAAACCAGATTCTTTTTTATATTTGGAACATGTAGCACATCAACAAGATGTTTTACCTTCCCATCCTCCATAGATAGTGCTATGTTTCTTGTATGTTTGATGAGGTGTGATGTGTCGTCACATGTTTCAACATATCCAGGAACTACCAATTTTTGCAAACTACTAAACCATTCTGCATGACTGGCCGTGTGATTTGAAGCACCTAAATCAACATACCATACATTATCATTTGATTTTGAACCATCAATAGACATTGTATTCATCATATGATGTTGAACCATGAACAGCTTCTTAGAATCATCTGCACTTGTGGATGCATAGTTGTTTCATTGCCTTCTGATACATTGATTCTTCAACTTGCAATCACGTTCAAAGTGTCTAGGTTTACCACAATTCTAGCATCCTTTACTATCATTACCTTAATCATTTCTTTGGAAATTTTTGCAACCTCTTTGGCTCCCCCTGCCTCAAAATTGTCCTCTTCCTCCTGCATGATGTTGTTGTGCCTTGATCTTGGTTATTGTGTCCTCTTCCGCTTCTAAAGCATCTACCTCCTCCTCTACCAGAGTAGAATAGCTGCTTAGAACTAGCTTTTCCTTCATCACCAAGATTATTTTCTTCAATAATCAGCATGGATACCAAATTACCAAAATTTGGAATATTTTCCTTGGTCTGTATAGAAGTTCTGAACTGCTTATATGCAGCTCCTAAGCCACGAAGGCACACTTCCACCTTACCATCATCATCTACATTCATGCTAATAGATGAAAGTGACTCACATATGCTTTTGATTTTCAGGGTGTAGTCACTTATCGACATGCCCTTTTTCTCCAACATATGCAACTCGTTCTTGAGTTGCAATTTCCATGCCTTTGTATTGGCCTCATACAAAGTGACCAAACTGTTCCAAGCCTCTTTTGGAGTCTTGGCATCATGTATGTGTCCAATCATGCTATCCTATATGCTAATAGATAGCCAATACATTACCTTTGGTGCTCCTTGATTTCATACCTCATATGATCTTAACTACTCTGCAGTCCGATTCCTCTCCGGTAACTGCAGAGCATTTTCATTCTCCCCTTTGATGTACTTCCAGTAGCCTTTTCCCATCAGGAAATTCATCATTCTAAATCTCCAAGCATGGAAGTTGTTCTTATCCAACTTATCGCTCATAAGCTCACTCATTCCATCTCTGTTTGCCATTTTTGCAGCAATTCACAACATTGCAAAACACTACAAGCAGCACTTTTGCTTGAACACTGTGGCACTATCATGTGACAATTTGATCTCCAAAATCACAGTTTTTGTGTATCAATAGTACACGGAATCGCTTGAAATTTTGGATCTAGAATATATGAGTGTTGTTGAATAAGATGAGTTATAGTTTTGCCAACCGACTTCGTCTTTTTATGGGCCCCACCTTGTGGGCTCAAAATGGAGGTCCAGATGGCTTCAAAACCTCAATTTGACAAAAACAAGTGACCCTAAAGGGATAACTGCCGAAAATATTTTGATGCTTTCTACCTCCACGCCAATTTTTGTAGCAATCTAAGGTCGTTTGTGAATTACACTTTCTCCATCCCTTCTCGCATACTCTTCAACGTTGACCTTCTCCAAGAGCTCTCTACAACCACATTAGCTCTGATACCATGTCACGAGGAAGGAGATAAGGAAGAGAGCTCACACACACACTCACAATCAAAGAGGAGCACATACACAAATTGAGACAAGGAAGAATGATCTTCTTCTTCTCCTTCTATTACATAAAAGGAATGCACAAGAAATGACCTAAAACAAGAATACAAGTGCAATATATAAAGAATAGTACATAAGGAAAATCCTAATGTCCATGAATGAGTGAGTTGGCAAGAAACAAATGTGCCATCACTCTTAGTAGATAAATCTAGTAAAGCTCAATGAAGTATCCCTAACATATACCGGCGTGATCACTATACATGTAGGAGAAATGAAAAAGTGATACATGTCATCCTAGATCATCACATGTTGAGCTTGATATCTCAACAATCAGTAACTAGGGAAACCATGTAGGTTTGTTAGGGCATCACCACTCTTGAATATGTATGTTGCAAAATCTTAAGAGAGAAGGATTGTAATGGTCTACAATGGAGAAAGATGTCAATGATCATGTTAAGCCTTGTGGAACATGTGATCTCATTAAACCCATAGAACATGCTATTTTGTTTCATGTTACATGGCACTTGATTGGAGTAAGCCAATTGTCAACTACTTGAAAATGGAAAGTATCATGAAGGAATCACATCTTTCATAAAGAACTCTCTAGAAGATGAGACTAAAGATTACAAGTTGATAGGAGGATAATTGTAGAAATATAGTAAAGGAAACTTTGTGAGATTATGGATGTAGGAGTGAGAATACTTACCTATTCCTCATGCAAGAGTAGTAGTAGAGAATTTTTCTCCTATGAGGCTGGCCAAAATGATCTTATTCTATAGATATTGGTGGTTGTTTTTCATAGAACCACAAGGCTCTAAAGACTCACATATCAACATCAAGTGGGTTTTTAAAAAGTACTAAACTGTCAATTGATCATTTGCCCATCCAAAGACATGGAAACCAAGAAGAAGATCCTTGAAAAAAAGAGAGATTGAAGAGAAGGGGAGTGAAATTCAGAATTGTTAGTCTATTAACTTTTTAGAAGCAATACCTCTAAATGTGCTCCCCCCTTTGTCACATATCAAATCATGTGGAATAAAAATTTCTACACACTTTGATATTCAAACATCCAAAAACACTACCTACAAAGAGAAAATAGGTTTTGAAACTTTGACAAGAAATATCTTACCTCAATCTAGAGCTCCTTATGCATGCATGGACTTCAATAAAAAAAAGAGAGCTTACGTCCTTATTGCCCCCTTGCAACACTTTTCTCACCATAGGCACTCCGTATGAGCAAGAAAGAAGAAGAAAAATGGAGAAGAAATGGGTGTTATGAGATTTTCTCAAGAGCTCAACTCTTAAAATCATAAAAAATCTATAAAATTCAACTCCCATTAAGCTTTATACAAAAAATGGGTGGCCTTGTTCACACCAAAAAGGTCATCTAGAGAGCGATTGAGTCACACTCTTCTCTGACAAGAGGAGACTTGAAGATTTAACTATTTTCTATAGTGCCCAATCCTTTATTAAGTGCATATGTCACTTTTTACATCATTTAGAGTTTTCTTTCCTTATTTATGAAGCTTTTAGCTATTTTAGTTCCCATTTTACATTTTTCACTTATTCAATTGTCCATTTTTAGTGATTTTGGGTGTCCAAATGATGTTTCATTTATTTTCTTTGCTTTGAATTGACAAAAGAAGCATATTTTGATACTTTCTTTGTGATTTGAAATTGTTAGGAGGTGTCAAGTAGCATGATGCTTCCTTTAGAAAACCTAATTTGCAAGTTATTGTGTCTTCAAACTTTGCACACTTAATTTGAGGTTTACCCCTTGTGCATGGCACAAGGATTAAAAATGTGAAAAAGAAACAAAAAATCTCTCACAAAAACATGATTTCCCAACTCATGCAATTTCTAATCAAAATTGGGATGTCTTAAAGCAATTGTGATGTGTGCAATCCCTTGTAATGGCTCTAGGAGTTGTGTAGGATAATGATGATGGTTCAAAGTAATAATGATGTCTCTAACTCGATGGTCATGTTTGTGATATGAAACAATTGAATTTTGATTAAGCTCAATGTGATTGATGATCTTGATGCACAAAGAAGCATTGTTTCTTTTATTTCCTTTTTGTCTAATCAAAACATTTGCATCTAACTTCAATCCACAAAGCACCATGACATCCAACAGTGGTGGAGGTAGGGATTTCAAGACAACTCAAGAAACAACATCATCATACGGAGGAGATGTTCTCTATACCAAGCCTCAAGTTGATTGTACTAAGATACCTCATAAGTTTGCGAATGGACCTCCTCCGGTATTATTGCAACATCTTCCCTATGGATGTGTGTCATATCCACATGGACACTAACTAAAGGAGAGTAACCACGTGATGTTGGAGGTTCATTACTTCCTTGTGAGAAAACAAGAGATACATGGTCACAATTTCAGGTTCCATTTTATGTCAAGGGAATTTGGAGAGAAGTAGAGAACACTAGATTTGATCAAAAATTGTGAATAATAGGATGTAATAGCTATTTAGGATTATCATTCATGAGCCAAATCTTACTCATGATAGAGATGATTAATGCTTACAAGAGGTAACGATAGAGAAAGAAAGTCAAGATTTGTACTGACTAATTTTAAGGGAAAAATGTTGTTGCATAACTCATGAACACTCTCATCCGATATGCTTTGTTCATCTCAAAGGGAAGAGTTTAAATTAATGAGATCAAGTTCCTTTCATTTGAAAAGTCCAAGAGTGTGAAAACATTTACAAGATTGAATAGACTAGAGTTTGAAGTGGCACTATGGCTAATCCATCAACATTTTTGGTATTCTAGTCAAAATGGATGTAATGTACTATAAAAATGAGTATGGCACACAATGATGTACATGTCCATGTTTGGATGCCCATGGGATATATGAGCAAATAGAGTCTGCATTTGCAAGATGGACAAAGAAGCAAATAGCTCCAGGCACACCTACGCTAACGAGAATCATTCATACTATGCTTGCAATAGATTGTAACTAAACACCTACTCTAAGCACTCAAGAGTGCTGACTTAAATGGTCCAACCTTGAAGACATAGTTTGGTGTCTAAACCCTCAGAAGAACAATGGAAAAGGATGAGAGGTGATATGGGGGGGGGTCATGAGAATAACAAGACTATCAAATCATAAGGCCATAGGGAGGTAAAGCTCATTAATGATATGATGAACAAGAACAAGAGGAACAAGAGGGACAATTGTGCCACAAGAGGATATTGTACCATGCAACAGAAGACGTGGCACAAGGATTACAGCTCAAAACTTAATCTTCTAAGAAAAATCCTCTCAATACATCTCGTATTTCCTTTGTCAGTTCAAGGAAAGAGATCTTGTGGATGTAGCAAAAAAGAATGGCAACCACCTTGGGTCATCATGCATTATCAAGAACCAAATAAAGGTATGCCTATAGAAAAGTTAGAAATAGACCATCCACAAGAAGTGTTGAGGAGACAATGGAGAAGATACAAGAAGAGGCATTGCAAAGAACGAGCCTAAGTTGAGAAGGAACAAACTTAGTGGGGACCATCCACCTACTCTCAATCGGTCACTCAAAAGTAAAGACAATTTGAATTGACCGAAAGGGCTCATAATGGATTTTTAAGTTGCCTAGAAGAAGAGCAACAACAAAACGCTAGTCAATCAGGATATGGATGCAAACTATTTATTCCAATTTTGAAAGCCTCTAATGAAATCACTCCTCACATTATACCATTGGAGGAAGGGCCAATAAGTTTTTTGGCTATCGGTAGGTCCCAGCACAACACAAACAATCAAGTTAGAAGATAGCTATGGGATTGCACTACACTCTCTATCAACAGAAGGGTATGTTTCCGCTTAGTTTCAAAATATTTAAGACTAATCAAAGGGAAGAATTCAACTTGAACTTCTAGTAACTTTACTCATCCCTAAATGTATCGAGACATTAGACTTGAATGTAATGTATAGATCATGCCCACCACCACCACCTCCAATCAATATTTACATGTTTAGAGTGACACAATTATTAGTAATCGATTCTCAAGAGGATAGAGGAGGGGAGGTAAATCAACAGACATCGTTAGTGGCCATGGATATTTCTCCAATAGTAGTTGCTATTGAAACCATACTAGAAATCATAGTTGTAATGACCTTTCTTATCGATAAGTCAAAATTTTTAAATTGCATACCCTAAGAAGTGGTACACCAATTTTTCAGAATCAACCCTATTCTCAAGAGTACACCAAGACATAAGGAAGATGGCTCATATCCTAGCATGCACAAATGACACTTTACTGAATGCCCAACAATCAAAGGAAGATGTTCAAAAGTAGATTACATAACTACAACAAGAGTTTGAAAGTTGAAAGATTTCCCACGTATTATTGATGCAAGAAACACAATGTTTGTGATAAGTGGAGTTGAAAAGACAAGAGATGGTAAGAAAACTACAACAAGAGTTAAGATAGATAGAGACACATCACTCAAATCTCTAATTGGTGAATGGAAAAGATACATACATCCAAGTAAGCCTTGACTTTTGGAAAATTTATGGATCTTACCAAGCGATCATTCATCCACAATCAAGATTTAAGGTCTTGGAAGAAAATTGTATTACAAGAAGTATTCAACAAAGCCCCAAAGCATCTGTAATATAACATTGTCCGCTACCTAGTTACCCAAACAAAAGTACATCCACAATATCAAATTATGAGAGAAAACTAGAGAGCCAAGAGTGAATGGCTAAATTACCTAATCATAGATGGACCACCAAAAGTTATGTACTCAACAAACAAATACAAGCTTGAAACATTTAAGTATTGGGTTGATCTTTTTAGAAATGTACCCCACCATGTATAAGGAGAAGAAATACCTTCATCATGATGCACACATTTTTTATATCATTCAAAGATACCTTGACATTGTACCTCCATAAAAAGGATTGATACATGCGACAAAGCCAATGGTCTATGATTTTAAGAACCATATTATTTCAAAACCATAATGCATTATATAATTGCTTGGAATAGCTATCGAATCATTTCATGTAAAAATTTAAAGAAGCTTTTCAAACTAGGTTCTTTGAGAGATATTCAAACCTTTTTTATAAAATCAACATAGCATTTGTCACAAGATTAGAGCCTATAAAGTAATGCAAAAGAAATTGTTCCTTCAACCTCAACTAGAGCTACTGTCATAAGTGAGATGGAATCACACCATCACAAAGCTTGCTATCAAGATGTGTCAACAAGAGCATGAAAAGTATGAGAAACTCCTTGAGTAATATGACCTTGAGTGCACCTAGAGCATTCTCAAGGATGACAAAGTCTAGGAGGGTTCTAGGATTATTTTTAATGAGCATGACCATTTGATGTGAATAAGCCACTCAAAATTGTTTATAGCTCAATGAAAGATCTTTCTTTTGTAGATTTTTTTATTATGAATAGAGAACTCTCTTGTAGATCTCCAAAAGTTTTCTCCTACCCTTTTTTTTCTTTATTCATGGGCCACTTGTGAAGTTTTTGGTGGAAACTTAAAACACAAATAGCATCTACATAAGCAACCACTAGACATATTGTCAATTATCCTCCTTTTTGCATCATGGTGCAATGCTTCTCAAAGTATTCTTGCATTAAGATACATCATAAAATCTTATGTGAGGCACTATTAGCTTAATTTCATGCACAAATTGTGCCTCACTAGGAGGGGGAAAACTTCACATAAGAAGCATATGTGTTAGCAGTCAAGGAGGTTTAAAGCAACAAGGAAGCGTGAGGAAAGGAGCTAGAGATACCAAAGTCAAAGAGAAGGTCAAGGAGCACCAAGAAAACAAGGAAGCCAATGAAGATCTGGTGAGTAGGCCAACCAATTGTTCCAAATCAAACATACAACAAACAGTGATTGTCATCACTACACTCCATTGTAAATCCCATTTTTGGTAGAATAGATTCCATTTTGTTAAAATACGAGGATTCCTCAAGCTTGAAGAGTAATAATCTATGTCTTGAATTTCATAATTTTTTTAGCCTATTTGTGCCTTCAAATGAGCCAAAGAACCTAACTTTTAACTAGGCCAAACACTTAGTTTGAACAGGGCCAACACTAGTCAAAATTGGCCCCTTTGCATCATTATTATGGATTCTTTGCCTATGTCCATGTTGAAAAGCTTTTGCAATTGTAAGGAAGAAGATCCAAGTATCATGAGTGCTTGAAAAGCAAGGATTGCTCAAGAACTCTCTATTTTGCAAGGTAAATTCCCATTTTCTTCATAAGTTTTATCATTTTTTATGTTCTTTGAGTTCTTTTGAGTTTGAGTGGATAAGACAAGGTTTGGAGCATGTCAGAGACGTTTTGAAAGTCAAAGCAACTCATTTTGTCCTTCAAATTTGGAAAACCAAGGTAAATTCATCTTCATTTATATTCATTTTGCTAGAATTGTCTCACATTTGCAAGAAGCACTAAGAGAGAGAGCTAAAGTAGAGAAAGGGGAGAGAAGAGAACTTCAAACATTTGTTGCTCATTGTGTAGTGTTCTTCAAAACGTTGAGATTTCATGCACAACTTTTCATATGTTGGAAAATTGTGTTTTACATGAGACTTTTTTGGACTTTTTTGCATGTTTTCTTAATCCGTGTCCTCTTTTCGAGAGGGTTGGAGAGTCAAATCTAGTGTGCAATGCATGGAAAATTATTATCTACCAAATGAGGGTTTTTGGAGGATTCATCATGCTATCAACCACCTCATGAGGACTTCAACTCACAAATGGAGAGTCCAACTATTCATTTTGGTCAATTTCACTTCTAACAGAACAAATAACCCCTAATTTGGACACATAAAACACTATAAACACAAATTGGGCACTAAAAAACCGTAACAACTTCATAAATCATAAATGAAAGACCAAATAGTGTGAAAACAGACATATGCAGTTAAGGTTAGGATGTACACTAGGGCATAAAGTCAAATCCATAAGTAGAATCTCTTTGGTGGAGAGTCCAACTCAAGCGCCTACTAGGACACTTACATTTAGTAAGTCTAGTGATTCAGAGAGTGATATTGAGGTTATGGTGTGCTCTAGTGATATACAAGGAGTGCTTCTGAGTGAATATTTTATATCTAAGATTGACAGCAAGTATTCTACCACTCTAGAATTTGTGTGTACCAATGCTCATGGAGTTTTGGTCTACTTGGATGGATTAAATTGAAATTTGATATGCTTGTGGCAAAAGGTATATAGAAAACTGCCTAAGGAGGATAAATTCAGACTCACATATCTAGGACAAATTGTCTCCTCTCCCAAGAAGTAGGAATGCAAGAGACAAGATAAGCCAGAGATCTAAGACTCTCAAAATAGAAGAAATGTGATGGAGAGTAATCCCACATTCCCATTTATGTCAAAAAAGCAAAATAGAAATGATTTTGAAGGAAAAAAACCCAAATCCTTGAATTAGACCTCAAAATGGGTAGAAACCTCTTAATCCACACCTCATGCAATGAAATTCTCATCCATATTCCACTTGTAAGACCAAAAGATGTGTGTAGAAGGCTTCATCCTTTTAAAGTTGTTGCATGAAAGAATCATTATGATGGCACAACTGATCCTTATGATCATGTGGAAAAGTTTAAGGAAGTGCTCCAAGTAGAGCAAGTGATTGATTTTTTTCACTCAATACAATCCTTTTGTGCTCATATTGATAGGAGCATCCTTGAACTGGTTCCAACCATTGGACATGTGGATATTTAAATATGTTGGATATATTTTAAATGAGTTCATTAGTGAGTTATCAAACAAAAGATTCAAGCATGCCACCACTTCTTTGATCCATAGCTTCAAACAACATAGTCATGAGATTGTGATGCTTGTCGCTTGAAGATTCAAATAGTATGAGGATAAATGTCCACTTTTAGATCTTCCTTCCCAAGAAAAGTGGTTTTCCCTTTTCTTAGATGGATTGCTTAGCAGTAAGTTGCAGGCATTTTTCTACGTCAATTGCTTGCAAACACTTGATGCATGAATTAAAAGAGTGTATGGACTTGGAAGAAAATGGGAAAAAGACTTAAAGCTTCCACATGTAGACATCTCATTTGAATCTTCTAATAGAAGAGGTTCACATATAGCCTCTGTTGATGAGCTTGCCAACATGATAGCTAAAAAGTTGGGAACTCAACGGCCATCAAGAAACCAAGTATACCAATTACACCTCATCGTGCGCAACTATTTTGAAGATGTTATCAATGAGGAAGAGACCATTTTGTGCAAATTTTTACTTTTGGAAAAGCTCAACCACAAAAAAATAGAACTAAATCACAATATTTTCAATACTATCAAAAGCTAATGAATCACACCATGGTAGACTATTATTACAATTGGAAACATGTGAGACATTCTTTGAAGTTCCCACCCAATCCATATCCTTATGTGTCTCCTACAATTTTTGGCAATATTATCATGCACCTAGACCACAAATGGGTTAAGAAGATCCAAATCTACCACACGTCCTAGGACAACAGCCCCCTCCACCCCAAAATGTTTTTTCCAATGAAATACACGAACCCAAAACAAAACAAAGAACATGACATTCTGCCTATCTCATCACACCACCTTTGGATGTTCAAGAACTTGATTTAGACTATGTGGGAGGAGAGAAAAAATATTCCAATGAGCCACAAATAGAATACTTTTCTTCTTATGATGTTTCATAGTGTGTTTGGGAGTAAAATTGGAATAAAGGTCTAGAAGGAGCTTAATTTAATGTGTGGTACACCACTAGGATACATATGAGGCAAAATAGAGTTCCACCATCTAGTGGTCCTTGTTACAAATGTAATGGAGACCACAAGATTGTTCAGATCCATCCAACTATTAGCCTAATAATAGAATTGAGTGTGGATTTTTCAATGAATGAAAATTAGGGAATTTCCTAAAAATCCTAGAAAAGGAAAGACCACTCACATAAACATCATAGAGTTACTAGGTCAAGCCTCTACACTGCAAGATACCTTAATACCGATGCAAGTGGTGATCAGTGCTTAAGTGCAACACTAGGAAGTCCAAATGGAGTTAGAAATTTTTTATCCCTCTAGTGAGAACAAAGAATATTAAAAACCTAGAATCATAGAGAACACATAGATAAGTGCCTGAGCCCAATAAGAAAGAGAATGCAAACTTGGAAAGCTAGAAAAGAGAAAATTAAACAAAATGGAAATAAAGAATGACGGACCTACAAGAAAACTTACATAAAGAACAAGAAAGGAATAAAATGCTAAGTGAATCTCTCATAAACCATGTGCAATCATTATATCCAGTGAGAACAATTCCAAATGAACATATGAGGAATCACATGAAGCACCAGGTACGATCTATTCTAATAGATCCTATGCCAGAAGACTTATAGATGTTCTTAAAAGCGTGTTGAGCAAGAATAGTTGTGTGACCCACCTTAGGGCACCATGAATAGTGATACCCTAGAAGAGACCTAGAATGAAAAAAGGTTAGACTTATACAAGAAGATGGTAGCAACTCAAGTTATGCAAGAAAAAGTTTCCATAGCCATACCAAATACCATGATTCTAGAATAGTAGTTCTAGGAATTCACACAGCAAATGGCACATAAAGATCCATCACAAGTACACATCAAATCATAGCAAGAAATTCCTCACATACCATGAACGCCAAGAACAGAGGCATATATTGAGAATTCATTCTACCAAACATTTCACCAAACCCCTAGCAAAGATTTCACCGAACTAGTGGTGTTCTCTATGATTTTAGGTTTTTGATCTTGTCCTCAAGAACTCTAGCAAATATTTCAAAAAACTAGATGGAAAAAAGAGCAACATAACAATGCACATATCCTTGAGGTAGTCGTGGAACAATAACAAGAACATCCTAAAGGATCTTGTTATGGTGATGCTAAAAACCTTAGTATGCATGAGTTGGAGGATTGTGACAAACTAAGGTCTGATAAGAACATTCTAGTAGGATCACTAACATCTAGTGCACCCATGCTAGAGATGTTGTAGACATATGTTCAACCATCATAGGAAGAGGTACCACAACAAAATAATTAACTTCAAGAGTTAAGTGAAGCCTAGGCTACCACTATTGAAGAGTTACATGATCATGTCTAAGAATTGCACTAAAAAATGGACGGATTATGCAAAATACAACAAGGCCACAACACCTAGGGGGTTGTCAAGGACAAAAACATCTAGGAAGGGGGGATTGCTACATATCAAAGATTTGGTAGTAGAAAAAACAAGATGAAGGATGTTAGATGATGCAAAAGTATGTCCAATACTTTGTTAGATTGATTTTGAAGAGTTACATGATCATGTCTAAGAATTGCTCTAAAAAATGGACGGATTATGCAAAATACAACAAGGCCACAACACCTAGGGGGTTGTCAAGGACAAAAACATCTAGGAAGGGGGGATTGCTACATATCAAAGATTTGGTAGTAGAAAAAACAAGATGAAGGATGTTAGATGATGCAAAAGTATGTCCAATACTTTGTTAGATGTCGTATTTAATTTGTAATTCCTAAGAGTCTTAGAAACCTTTCGTTGTATCTATTTCACTCACCATATGTCAGATAGCTCAATAAACTGGTTAGAATACCTCTGTAAGTAGTGTAGGACTATTTTTAACTAGATTGATCACTTTTGGTTACGAACAAGGCCACTTATTTTTGTATTTCAATTAGAGCTCATTTTTGTAGAACTTTTGTCATTTCCTTATAGAAAGATTTTGAAAATCTCATAGATCTCCTTTTTCATGCACTTTTCTTCCTTCTTCTCACTCCATGGAAGTGGCTATGGTGATAAATGAGTGTCCCAAGGAGGTATGTAGGCATTGAGAGACGTTTTCCATACATGGATGGCTTTGTACCCACATGGGAGTATTGGTGACGCACAAATAGATATCTCTTCTAGGAATCTTGTAGCACTTTCAAGTCAAAAGTCTCTTCATTTCCTCTCTTTTTAGTCATTTTCATATATTTCTATCTTGTTTTTCATGCCTCTACTTGGTTATGGTACTCGAATTGATAAGGAACATGCATGTTCACGTAGATTATTTTTCTTGACTAACCAATGGTGGATTACCTATGGGAGTAGCAAACAATCTACCAAATGTCTATATGTTTAACTTGGAGGTACTATCCAAGATGGGAAGAAAATATAGTGCCAGTTCTTTGATTTGGACCACCCCATGAAATCAACAAAATGGTGTAGCAAAAAGGAGGAATAGAACTCTTGTTGAGTTTGCAAGATCCATGATGAAGGAGAAAAATTGCCCAAATTATTTGTGGGCTGAGGCTGTAAATACAGCCACATATTTGGTCAATAGATTACCATGTAAAGCTTTGCAGGGTATTGTTGGGGCTTCACTCACCAATTAGGCATGGATATATGAAGACATATGAAGAAAGGAAGAAGGAAAGGTGAAGTGAAGAAAAAGTATACAGAAAATTAAGCCTAAGTGAAGGGACAATTTCACTATTGTAAATTAGTGCAAATTAGAGTCTAGTTTTTCCATAGATCTTCAGAACTTACGAGTTCGAGTCTAGAAGTATGTAAACTATAGGTATATAAGTTAATTTGAGATAAAAAACATGTAGAGAGAACTCAATTTTGTAATCTGAGTGAATAGAGAAAAGTCGTGTCTTTTCTGAGAGAGATGTTCAGGAAAAACTTTTGAGTGTGAGAGAGTTTTCCATGGCTATGAGCAAAATTAGGCTAAGCCAATTTGTACACATTCTCTCTGATATACAACATATGTTTGTGTAGAAGGATTAAGTCTAATTCCTCTTGTACATTGAGTTCTAAGTGATTTCACATGACTGTGTAAGTTAGTTGACAGTTACGACTTTTCTAGCGCACATTTACCTGAACTTCTTAAGGTCAGATGTCGAAGTATACTGTAAAGTTTTCAGTAAGTGATAGCTCATTTTAAAGCTACTATCTTCAACTACATTTGGTCAAAAGATCTTTAAGAAACGGGACGCATACTCAGAGAAATTAGCTTAACAGTGAAGGTATGTCAAATCGATGAAGTCTGTTTTCAGTTTTCAGACATAGTGAAAAGTTTGGAGCAAATTCAGAAGATTTTGAAGTTAGTACTTGAAAGTTTTGCTTGTTATGTGTTACTTAACATTAGCAAGAACTTCTCTTAGTAAATGATCAAAGGAATTTGCAAAGATCAAGCTTATACAGGTCAGATTGAAGGTTTGAAGAAAAGGCGCAGATTTCTATGAAGTGAAATTTTGTTTTTCACTAAGTTCAGAGATGAAGACTCACATTAAGAGTATTGCTAAGCTAATGATGGTTATGGAGGTCTTCTAATACCACAGTAGTTTAGTTCTTGTGGTGTTTTATACACCAACAAGTGGTATCAGAGTAGATAAGGTCCTCGAGAGTAAAGGGAGAGCAGATACAAGAAGAATTGAAGATTTCTTTATCAAAGAAGGTGGAAGCTGAGGTGTTCAACAAACAAAAGTCATCAGAAGATTATTTCGGAGTTACTTCCAAAGGTAAAGGTCTACAAAAGGTATCATTCTTTAACTTTATACTTACAGGTTGAAGCAGAAGCAAGAATACTATGGCAGATCATGTGTCCATTGATAAATTGGACAGAGATAATTACCCTGCTTGGGTGATGAGGATGGAAGCCTTACTTATGAGTAAGGACCTAAGGGTATATGTGACAGGTGAAGAAGAAAAGCCTAAATTTGAAGATGAGAGTCATCCAAGAAAGGAAGAGCTAGAAGCTTTGAAGCTATGGCAGAAGAGAGATGCAAGTGCAAGAGCTTATATATATAACACTATTACAGATCATTTGTTACCACATATCAGAGGTTTAGAAACAGCTGAAGACGTTTGGAATGCTTTGGAGGATCACTTCCAAAACACTACTAAAGCTAGGAAGGCTAGCTTATGGTCAGAGTTCACCACATTCAAGAAAAAGCAAAATCAGAGCATTAGTGATTATGTCACTAAGATGAAGGACTTGGTAGATAGCCTTGGATCTATTGATGAGGATATTGAAGATCATAGGTTGATAGCACAATTACTTGCAGGGTTAAGAGGTGATGAAAGATGGAAGCCTTTTGTACTTTCAACAAAACTCTCATTAAATCATTATGTGCCAGAATTGAATCAATTACTTGGATTGATGCTCACATTTGAGCAAGATTTGAAGTCAGATGGAGACAAAGGACAAAGTTCTGCAATGTACATGAAGAACAAGAAGAAAGGAGATAAAGGTAAAGCAAAGGATGAAGAAGAGTCAACAAATCAAGCAAATTATGCAAGAGGAAGAGGTATTGGCAGAGGTAAAGGTCGAGGAAATGGAAGAGGTAGAGGTAATCAGAACAATAACAAGAAGACATGTTGGATTTGTGGATTGAGCAATCATCTAGCATATGATTGTTGGCATAATCAACAAGGATCAAGCCAAAATCAAAACAACAATGGCAGAGGAAGAGGTGGAAGATTTCAGAATCAATTTCAAAGAGGAAGACAAAATTCAAGAGGAAGTTATGGTAGAGGTGGTGGAAGAAATTGGAATCAGAATCAGTCTTACAATACCACATATTACAATTATGCAAATGATACACAGAATGACATTCATACAACATTGATGATGAATTCAATAAGTCCATCAGAGAAGGAGGATCTCAAGGTATTTTATATTGACTCTGGTTGTTCAAATCATTTGTCAGGTAATATAGAATTATTGTCAGAATTGGAAGAAGGCAATCCAAGTCATACAGTACAAACAGGTGATAATACAAAACATAATGTGCATTCAATTGGAAAAGTAAAGTGCAGGAGTGGAGCTGATTTGTTAACAAATGTTTTGTATGTACCAACAATACCAAAGAATCTGATTAGTGTTGGACAAATAGTGGAAAAAGGTTTTCAAGTCAGATTTACAAATGAAGGGGTATTTGTTGAAGATCCAGAGGATGCATACAATCCCATTGTTTGTGGTAAAAAGGAAGGTAGACTTTTTACTCTCAAAGTGCAAGGAAATGTTGGTCAAGCCTTAATCACACATGGTGATGAAGTAATTACAGAGTTAGATCTTTGGCATAAGAGATTGGGACACTTCAATGAAAGAGGAATCAAAACTATGGTGGAGAACCAATCTGTAATAGGGCTACCAAATGTGAAAAGTCAACATATGATATACAAGTGTGAAGCTTGTCAGATGGGAAAAGCACACAGACTACCATTTCAGAAGAAAGGTTTCAAGCATGATGGTTTGCTTGAACTCATACATACAGATGTATGGGGACCAACAAAAGAAGGATCAATAAATGGATCTAGGTATTATGTTTTGTTTATTGATGATGCTACAAGGTGGATAACCCTTTATGTTCTAAAAGAAAGATCAAAAGTATTTGGAGCCTTCAAACATTTTCATGCTTATGCAGAAAGAGTTACAGGTCAAAAACTCAAGAGGTTAAGGTCTGATGGAGGGGGAGAATACTTCTCCCAAGAGTTTAATGACTATCTTTGGAATGCAGGTATCAAGAGAGAGATAACTTGCAGGTATACACCTCAACATAATGGGGTGGCAGAAAGGAGAAATAGAACATTGGTTGAATTTGCAAGAGCAATGTTAAAAGAAAAGAATTGCCCTAATTATCTTTGGGCTGAGGCTGTAAATACAGCTACATACCTTGTGAATAGACTACCATGTGGAGCTTTGAATGGTATGACCCCTTATGAAGCTTGGTGGGGTAAGAAACCAACACTTGACCATTGTAAAGTGTTTGGGTCAATTGCCTATGCTTATGTGCCATCACAACTTAGACATAAGCTTGAACCAAAGGCAGAAAAATATGTGTTTATTGGGTATGATGAAAAGCAAATGGGTTATAGGCTATGGAGTCCTTTAACTAAACATTTTATTGTTTCCAGAGATGTGACCTTTGATGAACAGAAGAGTTGGTATGCAGATAAAGATTGTGACCTTGAAACATTTGAAGAAGATATAAGGAGTGCAAGAGGTAAGTCACATATGCAGATAGATGGAGATGAAGAACATATGCAAGCAAGCACATCAAGAGTTGGATCATATAGAAGAAATGAAGATGGACCAATATTTGATGAAGAAGTACATCCAGATATACATGAAGAGTGTGAACCAAGAAGATCAACCAGAATGAGGAAGCAACCTACAAGGTATTCCTATGATACTTCTTACTTGACTTAGAAAAATTATGCTTACATGGTTAAGGAAGATGAAGAACCTCAAAGCTATGATGAAGCAAAGGGTAAGAGACAATGGGAATAAGCAATGAAGGAAGAGTTTGATGCACTTGAAGAAAACAAAACTTGGGAACTTGTTCCAAAGCCTAATGGTAAGAAAGTGATTGGAAATAAATGGGTTTACAAAATTAAGAAGCATGCAGATGGAAGAATAGCCAGATACAAAGCTAGATTGGTGGTTAAAGGCTATGCTCAAACTTTTGGCATAGATTATGATGAGACATTCAGTCCTGTGGCAAAGATGTCAACCATAAGGACAATCATTGCCATTGCAGCATCAAAAGGATGGACATTGAGTCAATTGGATATTAAGAATGCATTTTTGAATGGATATATATCAGATGAGGTTTACATGGAGCAACCTCAAGGGTTTGCAGATCACAAGTTTCCAAATTATGTTTGCAGGCTGAGAAGAGCACTTTATGGTTTGAAGCAAGCTCCAAGAGCTTGGAATTATAGACTTGTAAAGTATCTTAATGATCTTGGATATCAAAGTTCAAAGGCAGATGCAAGTTTACTTATCAAAAGAACAGATGAAGGTATGATCTACATTTATATTTATGTAGATGATATTATAATTACAGGTACCTCAAATGAAGGAATCAAGGAGGTGAAGAAGTTACTTGAGAGAGAATTTAAGATAAGTGATCTAGGAAAATTGTCATATTTTCTTGGAATGGAAATCACTTATGCAGAACATGGCATATATGTATCACAAGAAAGGTATCTTTTGAATCTTCTAAAGAAGTTTAACATGGAGAATTGCAGAGAGGCATCAACACCACTAGAGGTCAATCATAAACTCAGTAGATATGATGGTGCAGAGTTCAAAGACATGAGGAAGTATCAATCTTTAGTGGGAAGTTTAATTTATGCTACACTAACAAGGCCTGATCTTAGTTATGCAGTGGGTGTTCTTTCTCAGTTCATGCATTGTCCAAAGGATCCACATTGGATTGCAGGTCAAAGAGTTCTTAGATATATCAAAGGGACTTTGAAAGAAGGATTGTATTATCCTTTTACATCAAATATAAGATTGAGAGCCTATAGTGATTCAGATTGGGCAGGAAGTCAGGATGATAGAAGATCTACTCATGGCTACATGATATACATTGGAGATAAACTTGTGAGTTGGTGTTCAAAGAAACAACATACAGTGGCTTTATCATCAACAGAAGCTGAGTACAAAGGACTTGTGGAAGCAGCAAAAGAAGTAATATGGATGCAGACATTATTCAAAAGCTTGGGAATTGATCAAGGTATACCTATCATTCATGGAGATAATATGAGCTCATTATATCTTGCAGCAAATCCTGTATTTCATGCAAGGACAAAGCACATAGAAATACAGTACCATTTTCTCAGAGAAAAGGTAATGGAGAAGGAGATTGAAGTGGTGTACACTTCTACAAAAGATCAGATTGCAGATATTATGACAAAGAGCTTGGATGGAGTGAAGACAAGTAGGTTCAAGGAGATGGCAGGAATAAAAGAGAAGAAGACTATATGAAGAAGTCAAAGTATGCTAATTAGTGATTGAGGGGGAGCTGTTGGGGCTTCACTCACTAATTAGGCATGGATATATGAAGACATATGAAGAAAGGAAGAAGGAAAGGTGAAGTGAAGAAAAAGTATACAGAAAATTAAGCCTAAGTGAAGGGACAATTTCACTATTGTAAATTAGTGCAAATTAGAGTCTAGTTTTTCCATAGATCTTCAGAACTTACGAGTTCGAGTCTAGAAGTATGTAAACTATAGGTATATAAGTTAATTTGAGATAAAAAACATGTAGAGAGAACTCAATTTTGTAATCTGAGTGAGTAGAGAAAAGTCGTGTCTTTTCTGAGAGAGATGTTCAGGAAAAACTTCTGAGTGTGAGAGAGTTTTCCATGGCTATGAGCAAAATTAGGCTAAGCCATTTTGTACACATTCTCTCTGATATACAACATATGTTTGTGTAGAAGGATTAAGTCTAATTCCTCTTGTACATTGAGTTC
The DNA here is from genome assembly GCA_020310875.1 of Ceratopteris richardii. Lineage (NCBI taxonomy): Eukaryota > Viridiplantae > Streptophyta > Polypodiopsida > Polypodiales > Pteridaceae > Ceratopteris > Ceratopteris richardii. The sequence continues at coordinate 14,632,569 of CM035415.1, read as the reverse complement.
TAAGTGATTTCACATGACTGTGTAAGTTAGTTGACAGTTACGACTTTTCTGGCGCACATTTACCTGAACTTCTTAAGGTCAGATGTCAAAGTATACTGTAAAGTTTTCAGTAAGTGATAGCTCATTTTAAAGCTACTATCTTCAACTACATTTGGTCAAAAGATCTTTAAGAAATGGGACGCATACTCAGAGAAATCAGCTTAACAGTGAAGGTATGTCAAATCGATGAAGTCGGTTTTTAGTTTTCAGACATAGTGAAAAGTTTGGAGCAAATTCAGAAGATTTTGAAGTTAGTACTTGAAAGTTTTGCTTGTTATGTGTTACTTAACATTAGCAAGAACTTCTCTTAGTAAATGATCAAAGGAATTTGCAAAGATCAAGCTTATACAGGTCAGATTGAAGGTTTGAAGAAAAGGCGCAGATTTCTGTGAAGTGAAATTTTGTTTTTCACTAAGTTCAGAGATGAAGACTCACATTAAGAGTATTGCTAAGCTAATGATGGTTATGGAGGTCTTCTAATACCACATTAGTTTAGTTCTTGTGGTGTTTTATACACCAACAGGTATGACACCATATGAGGCATGGTGGGGTAAGAGACCTACTCTAGATCATTGCAAAGTATTTGGATGTTTGGCATATGCATATGTGCCATCTCAATTGAGGCATAAATTGGAACCTAAAGCTGAAAAATATGTGTTCATTGGATATGATGATAAGCAGATGGGATATAGGTTGTGGAGTCCATCCACAAAACAATTCCTTGTGTCAAAGGATGTTACATTTGATGAGCAAGGTACTTGGTATGCAAGCACAATCAATATTTATGCGGGTGATGAAGAAGTTGTGAATCAAAAGAAAGGTAAATCAAAGGTTCAGATATTTGATGAAGAGGAGAACAATGAAGTACAGGTTGAAGTTGAAGAAGTGCCAAGGTTTGATCCAGAATGTGATGAACCAAAAACCTCAAGAAGTGGAGAACTCAGAAGGTCATCGAGACACAAATGGAAACCTACAAGGTATAGTTATGACACTTCTTTTTTGGCTACTTCTACATATGAAGAGGCAAAAGGTAAGGAAAATTGGGAGAAGGCTATGCAGGAAGAGTATGATGCATTGATGGAAAATGAGACATGGGATTTGGTTGCTAAACCAAATAGTCAGAAGATCATTGGATGCAAATGGGTCTACAAGACAAAGAGGTTTGCAGATGGAAGTGTGTCTAGGTATAGAGCTAGACTTGTTGTGAAAGGGTTTGCTCAGACATATGGTATGATGAGACCTATAGTCCTGTGGCAAAGATGACAACCATCAGGACACTCATAGCTATTGCTGCATGTAAAGGCTGGAAATTATGTCAACTAGATGTGAAGAATGCTTTTCTAAATGGTTACATTTTAGATGATGTTTTCATGGAGCAACCTCAAGGATTCAGAGATGAAAGGTATCCAGATTATGTATGTAAGCTCAAGAGATCTTTGTATGGTTTGAAGTAGGCCCCAAGGGCATGGAATTATAGACTTGTGAAGTTCTTGAAGGAACTTGGTTTTCAAGTATCTAAAGCAAATAGTAGCTTGCTTGTTAAAGCAAGTGATGATGGGTTCATTTACATGTGCATATATGTTGATGATATAATTCTTACAGGTACATATGAGAAAGGCATACAAGGACTAAAGAAGCAAATGGAAAAAGAGTTCAAGATTAGTGACTTTGGAAACTTGTCATATTTCTTGGGAATGGAGATCGCATACACTCAACATGGAGTGTATGTAACTCAAGAAAGGTATTTAAAAAATTTGTTGATCAAGTTTAAGATGAATGATTGCAGGGTAGCACCTACTCCAATGGAGGTGAATCACAAATTGAGCAGATTTGGAGGAGAAGAGTTCAAGGACATGAAGCTATATCAAAGTTTGGTTGGTAGTCTGATCTATGCTACATTAACTAGGCCTGATTTGTCATATGCAGTTGGAGTATTGTCTCAATTCATGCATTGTCCTAGAAAGGAACATTGGGTTGCAGGACAAAGAGTGTTGAGGTACATTAAGGGTACACTCAAAGAAGGTTTGTATTATGGTTTTACATCAGATACAAACATCAAGATATATAGTGATATAGATTGGGTAGGTAATCCTGATGATAGGAGATCAGCATATGGATACTTGTGTTATGTGGAGATAAGTTAATTTGGTGTTGTAAGAAGCAACACACAATTGATTTATCATCTACAGAGGCTGAGTATAAAGTAATGGTTGAAGCTGCAAAGGAAGTGATATGCTGTAAGACTCTTATGAAGAGTTTTGATATCACTCAAAGTACACCCACTATTCATGGAGATAACATGAGTTCATTGTATCTAGCTGCTAATCCTGTTTTTCATGCCAGGACTAAACATATTGAGATTCAATATCACTTTCTAAGAGAAAAGGTGATGGATAAGGAGATTGAAGTAATATATACTTCAACAAAAGATCAGATAGCTGATATGCTAACCAATAGCTTGGATGGACCAAAGCTACAGAGATTCAAAGATATGGCAGGCATAAAGAAGATAGAGAAAATTTCAATTGATGATTGAGGGGAGCTCTTGGTGCAAGGCAATCAACAATTGAATTTTTGAAGTCAAGGATTGAAGAAAAGATAAAGATATGAAGCATGAAGAAAGTATATGTTCAAAGGATGAAGATGTGTATACATATGTACATTAATTCAGAGATAGCTCACTTATACTTTTGTATGGTTATGAGCTTGTACATATTTGCCTATATATACAAGTAAAAATGCCGGAACAAATATGAGCGAGCATGTGAATAGAGAAATTAGAAGTTGTATGAGTCATTTAGACACTTTAGAAGTGAGTAAGATCTCTCTCATCACTTAGATGTAAAGTTTTCTAGAAATGAAAAAAATTGCGCCCGATATTTCTGAGATTTCTCCTTTTGTGTTGAATCTTTTGTGAAATGCTTTTGTACAACTCTAAGTCTATAGTTGATTGACCTCTATACAAGTTTTTATCTTCTAATTGTGACCAGGCTGAGAGAATTGAGTGTAGGAACATTTACATGTGTAAATGAAAAGAAGAGAAGTTGCAGGAGGCGCAAAATGTGATGCTAATGTTTTGGTCAGTTCTCCTTCCACAGTGTAAAGTTTTGAGCAAGAAAGCACTCATTCTTTAAGTTGGAAGGTAAGCTACCTATGGCTAAAATCATTTCATTAAACAGGTTCTACTTTGGGAGAAGCAAGCTTAAGAAGTTACAGGTGTCAAAATCGATTGTAAAGAACTATAGTTTTAGACATAGGTGACTTGTTAAGATCATTTCTCAAGATCTACTGATTCTTTTGAAATGATTTAGCTTGGAGGAGGTGCGCAAACTATAGATGACACCTTGTGCAAAGTTTTATAAAAAACTTTACACATTTGATAAGTCAATGAGTGGGTTATGTGCAGCAGACTTTCTGTGTAGTCACCTTCTTCACAATTTGTTCAAAATTTTGATAATTGATCATTGATCCTCTAAATTGGTAAAGGTTTTGAGTTACTCTTGATATAGAGATGCTCTAACTTCAAGAGTAGATTGTTCTTTTGGAGATTAACACTCTCCATCATATTTTTATGTGTGTTTTTTGATACATTGTTGCATTCAACAAATAAATGGTAATAGATGAAGGCTTTGAAGAAGAAGATAGAAGAACAAGAGGAGATTATCCGTAGATTGAATGCAGAATTACATAAAGAAAGATCCAACAAACAAAAAGAGGGTACTGCAAATGCTTCCACGGACCTCAATGATGAAGGTGGTAATGGTGCGGGCACATCGAACGCACGTAGAGCTAGACGGCAACATGAACTCAAAGAGAACGATGATGCAGGTGAATCTGCACTTAAGCAAGTGTTTAAAAGAGCGAAATTAAATGAATTTGATGGTGAGAAGAAAACTGGAGAGGATCTTGAAGCATGGATTGAGGAACTTGAAGATTTCTTTGACCTGCATGTATTTAGTGAGGAATCAAAAGCAAAGGTGGCAATTCTGCATCTACGAGGAGTCGCAAAACTGTGGTGGAAATCATACATACAGACAAGAACACGTGAAGGTCCGATCCTCTGGAAAGAGTTTCGAGAGCAAGCACAGAATCGTTATTGTTCTCCACATTATCGGATGGAAAAGAAAATGGAATTCTACTCTTTCAAGCAGTATGAGGATGATAGGTATAACTTGTCTGTTGAAGAATATAAGGAGAAATTTTTGCGTTTACATAAGTATGCACTAGAAGTTTCTGGAGATGCCCTAAAAAGCAAGTTTATTGAGGGTTTGCAGGAAGAGCTTCGCTATCAAGTAAAGGGGTCCGGATGTGTAGATTTTCTTGATGCAGTTGCAAAAGCAAAGAACTTTGAGAAGATGGAGAAGTTTACCACAAAAAAGGCATTCAAATCAAGGTTTATCTCAACAGGACATCGACCCCCAAGACCTATTTCAGTAAATCACAATGGATAGATATCGACTAACTCTATTAATGGTTAAGGAGGAACAACTAAGCCGAAGCAAACGGATACACTTAAGAAGCAAGAAGTTGTGCACTGGCAACGTGATTCTGATTTCTTGGAGCGGGCTAAAAGACTGGGACTTTCTTTTTGATGTGGAGAACAAGGACATCGCACTTTTGAATGTCCAAACAAGGCCATCAACCGTTCTATGCAAGCGAAGATAGCTCATCTACAAGAAGAAAACATGACAATTGAGGAAGCGGATGATCAAGGTAAGTGTTCTAGCCCTAGACTTCAATGCATGAAAACTACTTCTCATTCAAGGGCATCGGTGATTAGGATTATGGGGGACATATCATCATGTAAGGTTAGTTTCTTGATTGATTCGGGTAGTACAAATTGTTTCCTTTCACTTAAGATGGCAGTAGCTTTAGGGTTGCATATTGAGATGCAGACTAAAAGACCTGTACAGATGGCTAATGGTAGGATACACTATACTCGAGGCTGTATTGAGAATCTTGATTTTATGTTAGGAGAACATAAGTTTTTGGGTACCTTCCATGTAATTGAAATGAGAGAATGTGATGTAATCATTGGAATGGACTGGTTAGTTCATAACAGTGTCGTGATTGATTGTGAAAGCGGGATCCTTACTTTGAAAATAGAAGGGAAGGAACATTGTCTTGAAGGCAAGTGTAATTTCCTATTTCTGCAATAAAGTTGATTAGGGATATTCGACAGGGTTGTGAGACATATTTGGTTTATGTGCATGACCTTCAGGAGAAGAAGAAAGAAGAGGAAATACCTGAATATGTTAGAAAAAAACTTTTGGATGAGTACGCAGATGTATTTCTTGATGATCTACCAGGCATTCCTCCTCCTAGGAAAATTGACCATGCTATAGACCTTTATCCAGGAAGTGAACCTTATTCCAGAGCACCTTATAGGTTCAATATTGATGAATTGAAAGAGTTGAAGCTCCAACTGGATGATCTATTGAAGAAGGAGTTGATAAGACCTAGTGTTTCACCTTGGGGAGCACCTATTTTGTTTCAGAAAAAGAAAGATGGTTCATACAGACTTTGTATCGACTATAGGGGATTGAACAAGAAAACCATTAAGAACAAGTATCCACTACAACACATAGATGAACTACTAAGTCAATTGAGTGGTGCCACAGTATTTACTAAAATTGACTTAAGATCAAGATATCATCAAATTAGAGTAAAGTCTGAGGACATACCCAAAACCGCGTTTAGAACACGATATGGTCATTTCACGGTTTTTCCTTTTGGATTGACAAATGCTCCTGCAACATTTATGTGTTTGATGAATAATGTGTTTCATGAATATCTCGATGAATTTATATTAGTTTTTCTTGACGATATTTTTGTGTATTCTAAGGATGATGATGAACATGCATTGCATATCAGGAAGACTTTACAAAAACTAAGAGAGCATAAACTATATGGTAGGATGAGTAAATTTTTTTTTGCAAAAGGGGAAGTGACTTATTTGGGGAGAGTTGTTTCTAAGGAAGGGATTCACATAGATCCTGAGAAAGTTAAAATCATAGTTGACTGGCCTACACCCAAATGTGTGAGAGATGTGAGAAGCTTCCTTGGTTTGGCACAATATGAGAGGGCACACATTAGGGAGTTTTCTCGAATTGCAAATCCTCTTACAGAATTGACAAAGAAAATTAGAGAGTTCACATGGAACGATGAGTGTCAAAATGCATTTGACGAATTAAAACAGAAAATTATCAAAAATTGTGTGCTAAAGATACTTGAGTTAGGGAAGCCTTTTATTGTTGCATGTGATGCTAGTGGAAGCCAAATCGGATGCGTACTTTCACAAGAAGGGAGGGTAGTGGCTTATGAGTCAAGGAAATTAAGGAAACATGAATTAAATTATACAACACATGACTTAGAAATGCTTGCAGTTGTTCATGCACTTAAACATTGGAGACACTTATTGCTTAGAGTAAAGTTTGAATTGAGAACAGATCATCAGAGCCTTAAATACATATTTACTCAACCTTTACTTAACAATAGACAAAAACGATGGATCAAATTGCTAAGTGAATATGATTTTGATATTAAATACTTAGCAGGAAAAGAAAACAAGGTGGCCGATGCTTTGAGTCGTAAACCCTTATGCACTTCAATTTCTATTTTATCCTCTGATTTTGATATTGGAAAAGAATTAAAAGAAGATTTATTTTATGCAGCAATCTTGAAATTTTTGGGTATGAATCCAGGTTCTATGTTTCAGGGAAAATTTCATTTGAGAAATAATGATTTGTATTGTAATTCTCGTTTATGTATTTCTTCATAATCTATTTTGAAAGAAAAGATCCTGCATGACTGTCATGATGCACCTTTCTCTGCACACCCTGGATTTTCTAGAACTTATGCAAAAGTGAAAGCTTCGTATTATTGGCCACGTATGAAATATGATATTAAGAGGTATGTGGAAGAATGTCTGGAATGTCAACAGGTTAAGGCCGAATTTAAAAGGAGTGTTACAACCATTAGATGTGCCTGATCAAAAATGGGAATCCATCTCTATGGATTTCATAACAAAATTGCCTGTGAGCAGAAGTGGGCATGATACCATCTTTCTTGTTGTGGACCGTCTTAGAAAGATGGCACATTTTCTTCCCATGAGGAAAACTGATACAGCTTTGCATGTTGCTAAACTTTTCATAAAAGAAATCTTTAGGTTACATGGTATACCCAAAAGTATAATTTCTGATAGGAATGCAAGGTTCACATCTAATTTTTGGAAAGCAACATTTCAATCCATAGGAACAGAATTACGCATGAGTACTGCATTTCATCCTCAAACCGATGGTGAGACCGAGAGGGTTAACAAGGTGCTTGAGGATATGTTACGCATGTATGTGAATGATAAGCAAAACAATTGGACTAAATATTTGCCTTTGGTTGAGTATGCATATAATAGTGCATGGCATTCCTCTATTAGGATGACACCTTTTGAAGCAATGTATGGTTATAATTGCTTGCTGCCGCATTCACTTTTTAATTCATAGAATCAGGTTGAAATATCCAAAGAGATGCTTGAAAACATGGATTTGGAGCTAAATAAGGTAAGGAAAAACATGAAAGATGCACACAAACGTCAGAAATTATATCATGATCTCAAAAAGAGACCCTTGGAATTTAGAACAAATGATCTGTTTTTTTTTTAAGTGAGTCCTAAATCAAATCTGGTTTTAGGCAAAGATTGTCGATTGTCTCCTCGTTATGCTGGTCCTTTCAAAATCTTAAAGAAAGTTGAATCTGTTGCATATTTACTTGAACTACCTAACACTTTGAAAATTCATCCAGTCTTCCATGTTGGATTACTTAAAAAGTATGTTCCTAATGTTGATCATGTTTTGCAGGACAAATCTAAGTTGAAGGAAGATGCCACTTTTGAGCTTGAACCAAAAGTTATAATGGATAGGAGAATTAGACATCTTAGGAATCGTGAAATAGTGGAAATTTTAGTAAAGTGGTTTGCATATCCTATTGAAGATTCAACATGGGTTGGTTTAGATGAGTTTATGGAACATTATCCTTCTTTCCAACTCTAAGGACAGAGTTCTTAAAAGAGGGGGAGAATTGTAAGATGCCACATTGATTTTCCACCTGGAAAAAAAACAAAAGATGTGTAGGTAATAATGAAATTTATGTTTAGGATATTCTGATCATGTTTGCAAAATTTTGTAGCAATAAGTTTTTAAATTCTCTCTCTAGAAAGTTGTCGCATGAAATTTGTATGTTAATTTCGAGCATGAAGATGAAGGAATCTGAAAAAGTGTTGTATAAGAGAAAGGTAGAGTACTCCTAGTAGAAAAACTTTACCTAATTGTATTTTTTGTAGTTCCTATGTTTTATGTCTCATTTGGTTCCGTGAAGATAGGTTAATGAAGAGATTTTTCATGTTTTTTCATCTCTCTCTAGAATTTTTTATTTTGTAGGGCCCAAAAGTGATATCTGGAAGCAGATTTGGACCTGAGGCGTCTCTAACACTATTGTACAGATTTAAGAACTGAATATTGTTGTCTCTCACAAGCTCAAGCTGATTCCTCATCGTTTTTGAGTTACAGGGCATCTCTAACACTATTGTACAGATTTAAGAACTGAATATTTTTGTCTCTCACAAGCTCAAGCTGATTCCTCACCGTTTTCATGTTCGCGGATTTAAAAAACACACATGGGTATATAGGTTATTTTTGGGTGATTGACGTGTTTGTGTGAGTGCGTTGCAGGGATCACCTCTATTTTTGCAGTTGTGATTCTTGATGGTGGACATGAAAAGCAGATGCATGGGTGGTTTGGAAGTCTTGCATGAGACATGCGAAAAGACGCTATCTTGGAGCATGCAGATTCTAAAAGTTCGGGTCTAGGAAGGCGTGATTGGTCGTGCGCTGGCGAAAGGTGGAGATCCAAAAAGACGAAGACTGAGAGATAGAAAAGGAGGATGGTCGTACAATCATTACGATCGTTTTTCGACTTCTGGAATTGTGATTGAGATTGAGATTGAGATTGAGATTGAGATTGTGATTGTGATTGAGATTGGGATTGAGATTGTGATTGTGATTGAGATTGGGATTGAGATCAGCTCGGGGGTGGTCGGGTGGATGAGGCTTCACATTGAAGCTATCTGATAGATTTTGTAACGCAGATCAGTACTACTTGTAAATCTGCACAGATAATAAAATTCTCTCTCTTCTTGTTCTGTGTATACTCTGTTTTCCTTCTTTATATCTTGTGGTGTCGAGGCCTATTATTCTGTGTGGGATTGTGATTCAAGATTAGGAGACTTCTTACATCATTTACATGGCTGTAAATGATTATCTTCTACCTCACATCAGAGGATTAGAAAGTGCAACAGATGAGTGGAATGCTTTGGAAGAGCATTTCCAAAACACAACCAAGTCAAGGAAGTCCTCATTATGGGCAAAGCTCACAACTTTAAGAAGAAAAGCTCACAATCGATTTCTGATTATGTGGCAAGGATGAAGGATATTGCAGATAGCTTGGGAGCAGTAGATGAAGATGTAAGACAATAGTTACGCAATATAACACAGGAGCAATAGCAGAGAAGATAACAGATATAGAAGAATCTCAACAATTTTCTACTAGCAGCAAGTACAAAGATGATGGCGTTGTCCACCCGTGCGCTCTCAAGGTAGAGCTTAAATGGTGATCTAGACAACTCTAGATAGGGAGATACAAGGTAGAGGTATGCTGGCTCAACTCAATGTCTTAGGTAGTGCAGAAGTCATGTATATATAGGATCATGGGTGGCCTGCCATGGACGGCTATACATGGGCGGTAGAGCATGGGCGGCCATCGCCCGCGTAATTGCCATACACGACTTAGACTGGTTGAACCGACCTAACAAATATAAATGATTTCTGACTCCGACAGGGAATATTCCATGGAATATTCCCTTTACCGTCGCGCCGGGGGCGCTGCCCCCGGACCCCCACCAGGGGGCCCGCTGGCCCCCTTGGACCCCCCAGCCGGGGCTGCTCACCGCTGCCCCGGACCCCACAATTGGGGACCCTGGTAACTCCCTTTCCTTATAATATCTTACATGGTCCAATATGACCTTCATCCAACATTCAAGTTGGGATTCCCATCAATTGGGTAATGCACGCTTGGCTTCTCCTCATAAAGGGGGCCTTACAAAATGTGCATACAATCATGAGGGGTAGACATTGATCATACTCTAACACCCCCCCTCAATGTTTACCGATGATAAATCAAGTAGGTCTTGGTCCTATGCCCATCTGTTGAAGATGCTTGTTGAGCTGCTCTCTTCCAAGTGCTTTAGTGAATATGTCAGCACAATTTGCCTCTGTTGGGCAATATTCTAGCTCCACAATTTCATCTTCAATTAGCTCACGAATGTAATGGTACTGTACTTCTATGTGCTTGGTGCGAGCATGAAATACTGGGTTCTTTGCAATAGCCATACAACTTTGATTATCACACTTGAGTACAATTGGCATATTTGATGGAAAGCCTATATCTGCAAGAATTCTCCTTAACCAGACTGCCTCACAAGAAGCAAAACAAGCTGCTTTGTACTCTGCTTCAGTGGAGGAGAGTGCGAGAGTTGGTTGCTTCCTACTTACCCAAGAAAATATTCCTGAACCAAGTGAGAAACAATATCCAGAAACTGATTTTCTAGAATCACAATCTCCAGCCCAATCTGAATCACAATATCCTTGGAGTGTATCACCTGTGGTATACAAAATACCAAAATCCAAGGTTCCTGCAATGTACCTTAGAATTCGCATTCCAGCATTCCAGTGACTCTCCTTAGGTTTGTTGGAAAACCTGCTTAACACTCCAACAGCATAGCAAATGTCTGGTCTAGTGTTGCACAGAAAAATAAGACTTCCAACGAGCTTCCTATACTTCTTAGCATCTACATCAGGCATGTTATCATCCATAGATAGCTTATGATTTACCTCCATAGGTGTGCTAGTTGGTTTGCAGTCCATCATTCCAAATGCCTTGAGAATTTCTTTGGAATATTTTTGTTGTGAGATGAAAATGCCATCCTTCCTTTGCCATACTTCAATTCCCAGACAAAAATGGAGTAGACCTAAGTCTGTCATTTCAAACTCAGTTCCCAAGCTGATCCGAGTTTGATTGATGAGTTCTTGATGATCTCCTGTAATGATCAAATCATCTACATATACAATGACAACAACTAGCTTGCTATCCCTTTTCGTTACATACAAGTTAGCATCAGAAGTACTTCTTTCAAAACCCATATTTTTGAAAAAATGATCAATTTGTTGGTACCAAGCCCATGGAGCTTGCTTAAGTCCATACAAAGCTTTCTTCAACCTGCAAACTTTATTTTCTGAATTGGGCACCTCAAAACCTGGTGGTTGAGATACATATACCTCCTCCTTGAGGTGACCATTCAAAAATGCAGATTTGACATCCATCTGAAAAATAGGCCAAGACTTTTGTGCAGCTACTGCAAGTACCGTCCGAATAGTTGTCATGCGTGCTGTTGGTGCAAAAGTTTCTTGAACATCAAATCCTTCAATCTGTGAAAAACCCTGTGCAACTAATCGTGCCTTATACTTTTCTAATGTTCCATCAGCTTTATACTTAGCTTTCCAAATCCATTTAGTACCTATTACCTTCTTCTTTGGCGGCAAGTCGACTAGATCCCATGTATCATTTTTGAGTATACTATCATACTCAGACTGCATTGCCGCTCTCCAATCTGGATCATCAATGGCTTCTTCAATGGTGGTAGGTTCCTTTATCGAACCCATGATATCTGCCATTAGAGCCATGTTAACAATGTGTTCTGAGGCTCTTCTTTGCTCCTCTATTCTCTTTGATCTTCGTAATCCATCCGATGATGATTCTGGTGCATCTACATGTGGATTGTGATCATCAAAGAGCTGTTGTGCCCACTTCGGTAGTGGCTTACGCTGTGCAGCTACAATTGGTTGGCTTTTTATTGAGGAAATTTCTCCATCAGATGTTTCCTCCTCCTCAACTTTAACCTGTCTTTTGATAGGCACAAGGTGAGATATTTCTCCGTTTGATGAGATAGTAGATTTACCTTTATCTTCTACTAAGTGTGGTCGTTCATCAAACACCACATCTCGGCTGACAAAAATCTTCCTTGCCTCAGGATCCCATAACCTGTATGCTTTAGACTCTTCACTATATCCTAGGAAGACACACTTTTTGCTTTTTGAATCCAACTTTGATCTTGTTGAATCAGGAATATGTGCATAACAGAAACAACCAAAAATTCTGAAATGCAAAACTGAAGGCTTTTTACCAGAATATGCTTCTTGAGGAGTCATCCCCTTCAGAGCTTTTGTGTAGCTTCGATTGAGGATGTAGACTGCTGTATTGACTGCTTCTGCCCAGAATGAATCAGGCATGTCTTGAGCCTTTAACATACAACGAGCCATTTCAACTACTGTTCTGTTCCTGCGCTCAACAACGCCATTTTGTTGAGGTGTATGAGCTGTGGTAAGTTTCCTTTTCACACCATGCTCCTTACAGTAATTGTTGAATTCTGTTGACAAGAATTCACCTCCTCTATCTGTTCTAAATTTCTTCAGTTTCCTTCCTGATTCACTTTCTACATACTTATGCCACGCTTTAAATTTTTCAAAAGCATCAGCCTTCTCTCGAATGAAATAAACCCACATCTTTCTACTATAATCGTCGACTAACAGCAAGAAGTAGAAAGATCCTCCTAAAGCAGGTGTAGACATTTTACCGCAGAGATCAGCATGTACCAACTCTAGAGGAGCTTGAGATCGATTGCTGGTCTCTCTTGGAAATGCCTTTCGTTGTTGCTTGCCCATCATACAAGCTTCACAAGGTTCCTGCAACTCTGAAAATGCAGGCAAATGAGCAACCATCCCTGTTCGTTGCATCTCCTTCAAAACTGCAAATCCGAGATGCCCAAATCGTTGGTGCCATAACCTGCTTACATCTTTATCTTCTGTAGCAGTTAAAGCACTTAACTCATACAAGTTATCCCGTCGTGTGCCTTTACCTACAACATTACCTGATGAATCCATGATTTCCGCACCACTCTTATTGAAGTGAACTTCGAGTCCACGATCTGTTATTGCAGAAACTGACAACAAATTTCTTTTGAGTGTAGGTACATAGAGAACATCGGATAACTTTTTCTCAACACCTGGAGAAGTGATAAAAGAGATGGTTCCAGTTCCTTCAGTTGGACACTTGGAGTCATTTCCCACCACTACATTGATGGATTCCCGTAGAGGCACTAAGGAACTATACCAATCCTTTTTACTAGTCATATGGCGAGAAGCTCCACTATCTAAAATCCATGGCTCATCAACACGAGCTTGAGCAGATGAACATACCTCTTCAATAGCTACCCAAAGTTCCAGCTCTGTGTTGTTTGCAGACTCTTTGTTCTTCCATGATGATTTTACAGTCCCATTCCGTTCATCAGCTTGCTTCTTTCTGCAATCCTTGATGGCATGGCCTTTCTTTTCACAATAGAAGCAACTTCCTGTGAACTTTTTCTTCTTTGGCTTCTTCTTTGATCCCTCTGAAGAGCCTTTACCTTTTGCATTTGCTGAGAATGCAGCATCAGTTGTACTTTGCCGATTCTTCAGCCGCATCTCTTTTTCTAAAAGCATGGCACAAAACTCTTCAAATGTAAGAGGAGTTGGCCTTACCTGAGTGTTAAGGGCTGTTACTAATCCATCATACTTTGCGATGCTTTATCCGTTTGATAAAATCTTCAGCCTTTTCAGAATCAGAATGCTTTTCATTTGCCAACTGATTTTCTAAATTCTGTATCCTAGTGTGGTTCTTGGTCTCATATTGTCGAGCCAATATGCCCCAAGCCTCATGTGCTTTAGTAGTATGTTGAACTAAAGTAAGCACAGAATCACTTACACTAGTGACAATCGCACATAATGCATCAGCATTCCGCCTCTTCCAAGCTCGTAGAAGATCTGGATCTGGCTGAATCATCAATCTTGAATTTGCTGGATCTTCAACTGGTATAGGCTCTGGATCCAATCCCATCGGTCCCATGACAGTGTCAAGTAATTCATAGGAGTCCAAAATTGCAGAAATTTTGAACTTCCAGAGTGTATAGTTGGTTCCATCCAGCTTCCCTTCAGTGAATGCAGGTGGACGAATTCGAATAGGTGCAGCATTAACATTAGGTGAAGCACCAAGACTAGTGTTCGACGATGAAGCCATCATGTAATCACTCGAATAATCTACTGATATTCTAGTCTGCTAGTAGGCTAAAATAATGATACTTCTCAAGCTATTCGAACCTTACAGCTCTGATACCATGTAAGACAATAGTTACGCAATATAACACAGGAGCAATAGCAGAGAAGATAACAGATATAGAAGAATCTCAACAATTTTCTACTAGCAGCAAGTACAAAGATGATGGCGTTGTCCACCCGTGCGCTCTCAAGGTAGAGCTTAAATGGTGATCTAGACAACTCTAGATAGGGAGATACAAGGTAGAGGTATGCTGGCTCAACTCAATGTCTTAGGTAGTGCAGAAGTCATGTATATATAGGATCATGGGTGGCCTGCCATGGACGGCTATACATGGGCGGTAGAGCGTGGGCGGCCACCGCCCGCGTAATTGCCATACACGACTTAGACTGGTTGAACCGACCTAACAAATATAAATGATTTCTGACTCCGACAGGGAATATTCCATGGAATATTCCCTTTACCGTCGCGCCGGGGGAGCTGCCCCCGGACCCCCACCAGGGGGCCAGCGCCAGGGGGCCCGCTGGCCCCCTTGGACCCCCCAGCCGGGGCTGCTCACCGCTGCCCCGGACCCCACAATTGGGGACCCTGGTAACTCCCTTTCCTTATAATATCTTACATGGTCCAATATGACCTTCATCCAACATTCAAGTTGGGATTCCCATCAATTGGGTAATGCACGCTTGGCTTCTCCTCATAAAGGAGGCCTTACAAAATGTGCATACAATCATGAGGGGTAGACATTGATCATACTCTAACAGAAGATATTGAAGAGGATAAGTTGGTAAGGCAAATACTTACAGGTCTAAGAGGAGATGAGAAGTGGAAGCCTTTCATATTGTCCATAGAATTATCACTAGATCACTTTACTCCTTATCTTAATCAATTGCTAGGACACATGCTAACTTTTGAGCAAGACATTAAGGGAGACAATGATAGGAGTGCAAGTCAGGCTATGTACTCCAAGAACATGAAAAAAAATGCCAAAGGGAAGCAGTCAACTGATGATGAAGGAACTTCAAGTCAAGCTAACTTTACAAAAGGAAAGATGAACTTCAGAGGTAAAGGAAGAGGAGGTAAGAACAAAGAAATACTAAAGCTTGTTGGATTTGTGGCAGAACCAATCATTTGGCAAATGATTGTTGGTATAACAATCAAAATGGTAGAAGTAATAACCAGATCTTCAATCAAAGAGGTATAGGAGGCAGAAATCAAAGAGGAAACTTCAGAAGAAGAGGTGGTAGGACATCATATGCTAGAGGAGGTGGAAGAAGTTTTCAATCTCAATCCTACAACAATAACTATTATAACTATGCATCAGATCAGAAGGATGACATGACTCTTATCTTGAATGCAACACATGAAGCACTAGGAGAAGACAAAAGGGTGTTCTATATTGACTCAGGATGTAGCAATCATCTGAGTGGCAATATATCATTGATGGCTGATATGGAAGCAAAGATGAATGGACATACAGTTCAAACAGGAGATAACACCAAGCATAAAGTGGAGAGCATTGGTTTAGTGAAGACAAAGAGTGGGAGCACACTCTTAAGCAAGGTACTTAATGTTCCTACTATTCCTAAAAACTTGATAAGTGTAGGAAAAATTATGGAGAAGGGATATGAAGTCAGATTCACAAATGATGGTGTTTATGTGCAAGATCCAAATCAGGGATATAGAAATATCATTGCAGGTAAAAAGGAAGGAAGGATGTTTACTCTCAAAGTCCAAGGTAATGTGGGACATGCTTTATTTACTTATGAAAGTCAAAAGATGTCTGAGTTAGACCTATGGCATAAAAGGCTAGGTCATTTCAATAAGAGAGCCATAAAGGAAATGTCAAAGAATGATGTGGTTCTTGGTTTGCCAAATGTTGAAGGTCAACACATGGTGTACAATTGTGAAGCTTGTCAATTAGGTAAAGCACACAAAAGATCATAGAATAAATCAGGGTACAAGTATTCAAATATGCTTGAGTTGGTTCATACAGATGTGTGGGGTCCTTCAAGGGACTATAGCATAAATGGATCCAGATATTATGTGTTGTTTGTTGATGACGTAACCAGATGGATTACTCTATATGTAATCAAGGACAAATCAGAAGTGTTCAAGACATTCAAGCATTATCATGCTTATGCAGAAAGGATTACAAGACAAGAGCTCAAGAGGTTGAGATCAGATGGAGGTTGAGAGTATTTCTCTAAAGAGTTTGATGATTATTTGTGGAATGCAGGTATAAAAAGAGAATTAACTTGGAGGTACTCCCTTCAACAAAATGGAGTTGCAGAAAGAAGAAATAGAACTCTTGTAGAGTTTGCAAGAGCAATGATGAAGGAAAAGAATTGTCCAAACTAGTTATGGGCAAAAGCTATCAACAGTACACCATACCTTGTGAATAGGTTACCTTTTAAAGCTTTGGATGGAAGAACACCTTATGAAGCATGGTGGGGTAAGAAACCTACTCTTGATCATTGTAAGGTATTTGGATGTTTAGCGTATGCTTATGTTCCTTCACAATTGAGACATAAGCTAGAACCCAAAGTAGAGAAGTATGTGTTTATTGGGTATGATGATAAACAGATGGGTTACAGATTGCGGAGTCCATCTACAAAGCAATTTCTTGTTTCAAAAGATGTTACATTTGATGAGCAAAGTACATGGTATACAGGGACAACAAATGATTATGCATATGTTGAAGAAATACAAAGGAAAGGGAAGACCAAAGTAAAGGTATATGAAGAAGATATTGATGATCTTGATTGTATAGGTAATTTGCAGGGCAATGTTGAAGATGGGCAAAGATTTGATCTAGAATCAAATGTGGATGAGACTTCAAGAAGTGCAGAGATCAGAAGATCTTTGAGAGAAAGAAAAGAACCTATCAGGTATAGCTATGATACATCCTTCTTAACAACAAGAGATTATGCTTACATTGTGAAGACAAAAGAAGATCCAATCACATATGAAGAAGCCAAAGGAAAGCAGAATTGGGAGAAGGCAATGCAAGAAGACTATGATGCTCTACTTGAAAATGAAACATGGGAGTTGGTGCCAAGACCAAAGAACCAAAAGGTTATTGGATGTAAGTGGGTGTATAAAACAAAAAGGTTTGCAAATGGTGAGGTGTCTAGATACAAAGCTAGACTTGTGGTTAAAGGTTATGCCCAAACTTATGGGGTAGATTATGATGAGACCTTTAGTCGTGTTGCTAAGATGTCTACAATTAGATCATTGATTGCTATTGTTGCTTGCAAAGGATGGAATTAGATGTGAAGAATGCATTTCTGAATGGATATATTGCAGATGAAGTATACATGGAGCAACCAAAAGGTTTCATGGACTCAATTGGATTAGATTATGTGTGTAAGCTCAAGAGAGCTTTGTATGGTTTAAAGCAGGCTCCAAGGGCTTGGAATTATAGGCTTGTTAAGTTCTTAAATGAATGTGGATACCAAGCTTCAAAGGCACGTAGTAGCTTGCTAGTGAAGGCAAGTGAAAATGGATATATACATGTGTATTTATGTTGATGACATTAGTCACAGGTACAGATGCTCAAGGAATCAAGGAGCTTAAGGAACAAATAGAGAAGGAGTTCAAGATAAGTGATTTGGGAAACTTATCTTATTTATTGGGAATGCAGATTGTGTATACTCAACATGGACTATATGTTACACAAGAGAGATACTTGAAGAATCTTCTGGTCAAGTTCAACATGGAAGATTGCAAGTCTTCAACCACACCATTGGAGGTAAATCATAAATTGAGCAGATATGGAGGTGAAGAATTTAATGACATGAAGAAATATCAGAGTTTGGTAGGTAGTCTAATCTATGCTACCTTGACAAGGCCAGACCTATCATATGCAGTAGGTGTGTTATCACAATTTATGCATTGTCCAAAGAAGACTCATTGGATTGCAGCTCAAAGGGTACTCAGATATATCAAGGGAACTCTAAATGAAGGTTTGTATTATGGATTCACTTCTGATACAAGAATCAAAGTGTTTAGTGATGAAGCTTGGGCATGTGATTCAGATGATAGAAGGTCTACTCATGGGTATCTCTATTATATTGGAGATAAATTAATTTCTTGGTGCTCAAAGAAACAACATACAGTTGCTTTGTCATCCATAGAAGCTGAGTATAAAGGATTGGTAGAGGCTGCAAAAGAAGTAATATGGTTAAAAACTTTGTTGAAGAGTTTTAGAACTCATCAGAGTACTCCAATTATTTTTGGAGACAACCTATTTTTCATGCCAGGACTATACACATAGAGATTCAGTATCATTTCTTGAGAGAAAAGGTACTTGATAAAGAGATTGAAGTATTGTATACTCCAACAAAAGAGCAAGTTGCAGATATATTGACAAAAAACTTAGATGGACCTAAGCTACAGAGGCTCAAAGAGATGGCACGAGTAAAGAAGAAGGAATAATCACAATTAGTGATTAAGGGGGAGCTGTAGGAACAAAGCAATCACAAATTGATGATTACAAAGAGCTTGAATGTTGGAGACCTCTTAATCTCCAATGGTTTGATCTATATTGATCTAAGAACACTTCTAAATCAGTTATGGATCAAACTTTTGCACAAATATTGTCTTCATTTATCAAAACTTTCACTAGCACTTCTCTGAGTGAAGAAATTCCTTCTTCAAGAAGTCTGCTTTAGAAATTGACTTCAATACCTGCACATATCTTCAGATTTCTTCAAACCAATGATGCACAAATCTCCACACTACCTTTGCGCAATTATATCAACCATTAGTTCTCAAAAGAATCATTAAAACTTTAATTTGATCCTTAAGATCAAAGGTATGTCAAAAATTGTCTTCCAGAAATGGCGACTTTGACATGGTCAACTTCTCAAGTTGATTTCTCACAGCACAGATCCCGTTTTGCTAAATGCTTTTAACCATATCTTCCTTATCTTCTAACTTAGATTTTGAATGTCACCCATTAAAAACTTTACACTATGCACTGAGATCTAAGCAAAACATTGACACGAAAAAGTGCACGACTCTGAGAAGTCTATCTGCAGATTCTACATACAAATGTTCCTATTGATCATTCTCACAGTAGGAAAGGAATTAGATCATAAAACTCTGAACATAGCTTCATTAGCTTCCAGATTAGATGTGTACAAAAGGATTTCTGATCCACATGATCAGACTGAGAGAAATCTATGAAATACTCGTTGCTATTTTTTGAAGATGACTCTCTTCACATCTATCTCTAAAACACTTGTCTTCTAATGATTCTCCTCTTGTATTTCTTTACATCATTGACTTATATACATATGATTCTAGACTTATCCTACGTCTATTACATTACTCCTTATCATCCTAAGGATTATCTCTACTCAGATTACAAGAATTTCCACCTGTAATGTACATATGTATACAAACTTCACTTCTGAGATCTCTTCACTTTCTCAAGTGTCTTCTTCCACTTCAATCTGATCATGATCTTGCTTCAAAATCTTTGTAATCACCAATTTGTGATTGGTTTATTCCAATAGCTCCCCCTCAATCACTAATTGTGATTATTCCATTCTTCTTCACTCCTGCCATCTCTTTGAATCTTTGTAGCTTAGGTCCATCCAAGATTTTTGTCATCATATCTACAACTTGTTCTTTTGTTGGAGTATACATCACTTCAATCTCTTTGTCAAGTACCTTTTCTCTCAAGAAATGATGTTGAATCTCTATATGCTTAGTCTTGGCATGAAAAACAGGGTTAGCTGCCAAATACAATGAACTCATATTATCTCCATAAATAATTGGAGTACTCTGATCAGTTCCAAAACTCTTCAACAAGGTTTTTAACCATATCACTTCTTTTGCAGCCTCTACCAATCCTTTATTCTCAACGTCTATAGATGAAAAAGCAACTGTATGTTGCTTCTTTGAGCACCAAGAAACTAACTTATCTCCAATATAACAGAGATACCCATGAGTAGACCTTCTATCATGTGAATCACCTGCCCAATCTGCATCACTAAATACTTTGATTCTTGTATCAGAAGTAAATCCATAATACAGACCTTCACTTAGGGTTCCTTTGATATATCTGAGTACCCTTTGAGCTGCAATCTAATCAGTCTTCTTTGGACAATGCATAAATTGTGATATCACACCTACTGCATATGATAGATCTGGACTTGTCAAGGTAGCATAGATTAAACTACCTACCAAACTCTGATATTTCTTCATGTCATTAAATTCTTCACCTCCATACCTGCTCAACTTATGATTTACCTCCAATGGTGTGCTTGAAGACTTGCAACCTCCATGTTGAACTTGACCAGAAGATTCTTCAAGTATCTCTCTTGTGTAACATATACTCCATGTTGAGTATATACAATCTGCATTCCTAAGAAATAAGATAAGTTTCCCAAATCACTTATCGTAAACTCCTTCTTTATTTGTTTCTTAAGCTCATTGATTCCTTGAGCATCTATACCTGTGACAATAATATCATCAACATAAATACACATATATATGTATCCATTTTCACTTGCCTTCACTGGCAAGCTACTATCTGCCTTTGATGCTTGAAATCCACAATCATTCAAGAACTTAACAAGCCTGTAATTCCATGCTCTTAGAGCCTGCTTCAACCCATACAATGCTCTCTTGAGCTTACATGTTGGTGCATTTCAAGCCTTCACACTTGGCTTGGAACCTTGGAAGATTTGGCTTGGAACCCTTGAAGGATATCTCTACATGAAGTAAGAGTCATAAGAACCTATGCTTATAGACTATTACCATTTTGCTCATTTGTAAAAGTCTAAGTGACTTGGCATCTCATGTAATCACTCACCTACCTGATTAATCGTGGAAAAGAGAATAGTTTAGTGGAGAGAATATCTCCCTACTTTTAGAGGAGATATTCTAGGGAGCCTACATTTGAATTTCAAATTCAAATGATGACTCAACTCATATAAAAATGGAGAGAAAAAACTCGCGGTTAGTCCTGTCACTCCAGCTCACTCCCCGAGGCATTTTGTCATTGTAACTGTGTGTGTGTTAGTGCTTCTCCATAGCCTACACCACCACACCTCAATTAGCTATGCTTGTCATGCTAATGAGCTTGTATAATCATATCAATCAATAGATATATACACATTCATCATATCTGGTTCTCTGTGTTTTCTACTTCAAGTCTGTCAACTTCCAAGGAGCATTTCTCAGTGCTCACTGAACCAAATCAAGAGCTTAATAGCTCGTTGGAACCAGCTCAAGGTCTTCTACAAGCATACAAAATTTCAGAGGATTTCATTCAGCCATTTTCGAGAAATCGGCTTCGAAGTCACCTCTAGTCTATCTCTGCAACTCTCCTAAAAAGTCGGGGGTAATCATAATTTTGCTAAATCAATTTCTCTGGATGTGGTTAATAATTTCTTCTCATTCCACTTGCAAATGATAGCTTATTAAGGTACTTTAATACTCCCAAAAGGAATTGTTTCAATTGCAAGTGTGCTGGTCACACTGAGCATAACACTGAGCAGGTATCATTACAAAAATAGCAAGTTTTCTAGAATTTGTGAAGTACAAGTTGTCTGTTTTGATTTGGTCATTACACAAATCATTTGCAAAGCACATATATGCTTTCTTGGTATCATTTGAAAGCTCAAGGTGTGTACTAAGCATTTCTGGAATCAAAGGAGGGCTGGTGTGAAGCAGGTATAGCAGCACCAACTCATTTCTTGAGTGCATCCAACCATCACTCCGAACAATGGTATCAGAGCAAAGAAGGTAAACATGGGTGATGGATTTCCTTCATTCATTGACAAATTGGACAGGAACAACTACCAAGCCTGGTCATTGAGGATGAAGACCTATCTACAAGGCAGAAGTTTATTTGGATACATATCAGGAGATGAGGAATTGCCCTCATTCAAAACTAGAGGACTACCCACAAAGGATGAACATGAGAAGCTCAACCAATGGTGTGCAAAGGATACTCTGGCAAGGTCTTACCTTCTTAACTCTATATCTGACTTTCTTTTACCTCATGTAAGGAATTGTAAGACTTCCCAAGAGACTTGGGAAACCTTGTCAACATACTTTTCTTCAAACACAAGGGCTAGGAAGAATCAACTGTGGATTGAATTCACAACCCTTAGGAAGCAGCCCAAGCAATCAGTCTCAGAGTATGTGACAAAGATTAAAGATGTGGCAGACCAACTAGCAAGCATTGGAGAGGAGATTGAAGAGGAGCAAATAGTCAGACAAGTAACAAATGGACTCAAGGCTGATGATAAGTGGGAAAGTTTCACCACTGTAATGGACCTCTATATGGACATGCATACCCCAGATCTCACAACACTCATGGGCCAACTATTCACACATGAAGCAAAGTTTACAAAGGCAGGAGATCAATCAAAAGGTAACAACCCCTCTGCTCTTTATACTGATAAGAAAGCTAAAGATAAAGGTAAAGGGAAGAAACAGGATGAAGAAGGATCTACCTCCCAAGCTAATTATGCAGGGAGAGGTAGATCATCAAGAGGAAGAGGCAGAGGAGGTAAGTCAGGTAGGGGGAGATCCTACAACTCATCACCATGCAACATTTGTGGATTGTCCAATCATACCATAGATGAATGCTACAAGAACTACAAGAATCAGAGAGGAAGAGGCTACTCAAGAGGTGGATACTCTCAAGGGAGAGGCAGATTCAACCAACATCAAAGCTACAATGGATACAACAATCAATACAACAACAATTACAACCACAACCACAATGGTAACTACCAAGGTGGATTCAAAAATAGGAGAGACTACAACAATTACACAGAGGAGCAAGATGACTCCCTATTGATCATGAATATGACCTCCAAGGCAGGTACAAATGATGATCATTTATTCTATATTGACTCAGGATGTTCTAACCATGTAGCTGGCAATGTGGCACTACTTTCTGATTTGGAAGAGCCCAAGGGCAAACATCAGGTACAAACAGGTGATGACACTAAACATTCTATTGTTAAGATTGGAAATGTGAAGACATGTGATGGTAACCAGAACCTATTGAGCAGGGTACTCTATGTACCAACCATCACCAAGAATCTAATGAGTGTTGGTCAGATTGTGGAGAAAGGTTTGCAGGTCAGATTCACACAACATGGAGCATATGTGGAGGACCCAAGACATGGATTTAGAAGGATAGCCAAAGGGGAGAAATCAGGTAGATTGTTTACTTTTGAGCTAGAAGACACCAAGAACATTGCTTTGTATAATTACAAGGATTAGACACTTTCAGAGTTAGAAATATGGCACAAGAGATTAGGGCACATAGGTGAAAGAACTCTCAAGCAAATGTGCAGGGATCAATGTGTGCTTGGGATACCTAATGTATCCAAGCAACACATGATTTACAAGTGTGGAGCATGTCAATTTGGTAAGTCTCACAGGTTACCATATTCAAGGAAAGGTTTCATGCATGAAGACTACCTAGACTTGGTACACACAGATGTTTGGGGACCTAGCAAGGACCCTTCCATTTCAGGTTCAAGGTATTATGTGTCCTTCATTGATGATTATAGCAGATGGACCATCTTATACTTTATGAAACATAAAGGTGAAGTGTTTAATTGTTTCAAGAGATATCTTGCACTTGTTGAAAATCAAACAGGAAGAAGCTTGAAGAGGCTAAGGTCAGATGGTGGAGGAGAGTACTTCTCCAATGAGTTTGAAGATTTCTTGCAGGAAAGAGGCATCAAGAGGGAGATTACTACAAGGTACTCACCTGAACAAAATGGGGTAGCTGAAAGAAGGAATAGACTCATTGTAGAAACATCTAGGTCTATGCTTAATGAAAAGAAGTTGCCAAATTATTTGTGGGCAGAGAGTGTATCCACTGCCACCTATCTTATTAACAGGTTGCCATCCAAATCACTTGATGGCATGACACCATATGAAGCTTGGCATGGTAAGAGACCCTCTCTGGATCATTGTAAAATCTTTGGTTGTGTAGCATATGTGCATATTCCCTCACAGGTAAGGGGAAAGCTAGACCCTAAAGCTGAAAAATGTATCTTCATTGGTTATGATTTGAACCAAAAGGGATACAGATTCTACAACCCAACAAACAAAGGCTTCAAGGTAAGCAGAGATGTCATCTTTGATGAGAATGACTCATGGTATGAGAA
Source organism: Ceratopteris richardii (assembly GCA_020310875.1). Lineage (NCBI taxonomy): Eukaryota > Viridiplantae > Streptophyta > Polypodiopsida > Polypodiales > Pteridaceae > Ceratopteris > Ceratopteris richardii. The sequence goes on along the minus strand of CM035415.1, from coordinate 14,608,120 downwards.
TGAATGCAGGAAGATCAGTCTACCCTATGACATGGAAGAGGATTTCCCAAAGCTCACCAAGGAGGAATCAATTCAGAAAGAAGATTCAAGCTCAGATGATGATGATACAATAAATCTTGAGGAGTTCAAGGCTTGGAAATCCAAAGGGAAGATGAAGATGAAGCAACTAGAAGATAAACCAGAATCCTCAACTCAAGCAATGAGGAGATCTCAGAGAGAAAAGAAGAAGCCTATCAGATTTGGGTATGACACATCACTTGTAACTAAACATTCTGTATATCTTGCAAAGGACTTGTTGAATGAAGAACCAGGTACCTATGAAGAAGCAATTACCAAACCAGAATGGAAAGAAGCCATGGATGAAGAGATGGAAGCTCTCAAGGAAAGTGATACTTGGGACTTGGTACCCAAGAAAGACTCTATGAAGGTAATAGGATCCAGATGGATCTACAAACTAAAGAAGAATTCAGATGGAACAATAAACAGGTACAAAGCTAGGTTGGTAGCCAAGGGTTTTGCACAAACCCAAGGCATTGATTATGAGGAGACATTTTCTCCTGTGGCTAAGATGCCAACTATCAGAATATTGGTGAGTGTAGCTGCATCCAAAAATTGGAACATGTACCAATTAGATGTCAAGAATGCTTTCTTGAATGGATGGATATCTGAAGAAGTCTACATGTCACAACCACCTGGCTATGAAGACCCCAAGAAGGTAAATTATGTTTGTAAATTGAAGAAGGCTCTATATGGTTTGAAGCAGGCACCTAGAGCATGGAATTACAGGTTGACAACCTATCTCCAAGACCAAGGATTTGTGATGAGTAAAGCAGACACTTCTCTATTCATAAAGAGAAGTAGTACAGAGGTAATCTACTTATGTGTTTATGTTGATGACATCATTATTACAGGCAATGATGTCAATGGGATTAGACACATCAAAGGACAGATGATGAAAGAGTTCAAGATTAATGATCTTGGATTGTTGAAGTACTTCTTAGGTCTTGAGTTAGTCTACACCAACTCAGGTATATATATCACTCAAAAGAAGTATGTACAGGATATGTTCAAGAAGTTTGGCTTGCAAGATGCTAAAATCTCAACTACTCCAATGGAGGTCAACCTAAAGCTTAGTGCTCATGAAGGGGATGAAATACAAGACATTACAGGATATCAAAGTATGGTAGGTAGTTTGAACTATGCTACCTTGACAAGAATTGACATAGCATATGGAGTTAGTGTGCTTAGTCAATTCATGCACAAACCAAGGGTGCCTCACCTAGAGGCAGCAAAGAAGATCTTGAAGTATTTGAAGGGAACTCAGAATCATGGTTTGTACTTTCCTTATACATCAGATATTGATATTAAAGTGTATTCAGATGCAGATTGGGCAGGTTGCAAGGATGATAGGAGGAGCACATCAGGATACATTTGTTTTGCAGCAGATAAGCCTATTTCTTGGTCAGCCAAGAAACAACCCACAGTAGCATTGTCATCCACTGAAGCAGAGTATAGAGGGCTTGCCAATGCCACTCAAGAAGCTATCTGGTTGAAACTCTTGTATACAGAGTTAGGTCTATACACTAGACCACCAATCATCCTTGGAGATAACACTAGCTCTCTTCACCTTGCAGCTAATCCAATATATCATGCTAGAACAAAACACATAGAGGTTCATTACCACTATGTGAGAGAGAAGTTGCTTAGTAAAGACATTCAATTGACATATGTGTCTACTAATATGCAATGTGCAGATTTACTCACTAAAGCATTGGATGGAAACAAGTTATGCAGATTTAAATCCATGATTGGATTGCAGGATGTGATTGAAGACTAAAGATGAAGAAGATGAAGACTTAAGCCAAAGTGTTTGGCTTGAGGGGGAGCTCTTGGTGCATTTCAAGCCTTCACACTTGGCTTGAAACCTTGGAAGATTTGGCTTGGAACCCTTGAAGGATATCTCTACATGAAGCAAGAGTCATAAGAACCTATGCTTATAGACTATTACCATTTTGCTCATTTGTAAAAGTCTAAGTGACTTGGCATCTCATGTAATCACTCACCTACCTGATTAATCGTGGAAAAGAGAATAGTTTAGTGGAGAGAACATCTCCCTACTTTTAGAGGAGATATTCTAGGGAGCCTACATTTGAATTTCAAATTCAAATGATGACTCAACTCATATAAAAATGGAGAGAAAAAACTCGCGGTTAGTCCTGTCACTCCAGCTCACTCCCCGAGGCATTTTGTCATTGTAACTGTGTGTGTGTTAGTGCTTCTCCATAGCCTACACCACCACACCTCAATTAGCTATGCTTGTCATGCTAATGAGCTTGTATAATCATATCAATCAATAGATATATACACATTCATCATATCTGGTTCTCTGTGTTTTCTACTTCAAGTCTGTCAACTTCCAAGGAGCATTTCTCAGTGCTCACTGAACCAAATCAAGAGCTTAATAGCTCGTTGGAACCAGCTCAAGGTCTTCTACAAGCATACAAAATTTCAGAAGATTTCATTCAGCCATTTTCGAGAAATCGGCTTCGAAGTCACCTCTGGTCTATCTCTGCAACTCTCCTAAAAAGTCGGGGGTAATCATAATTTTGCTAAATCAATTTCTCTGGATGTGGTTAATAATTTCTTCTCATTCCACTTGCAAATGATAGCTTATTAAGGTACTTTAATACTCCCGAAAGGAATTGTTTCAATTGCAAGTGTGCTGGTCACACTGAGCATAACACTGAGCAGGTATCATTACAGAAATAGCAAGTTTTCTAGAATTTGTGAAGTACAAGTTGTCTGTTTTGATTTGGTCATTACACAAATCATTTGCAAAGCACATATATGCTTTCTTGGTATCATTTGAAAGCTCAAGGTGTGTACTAAGCATTTCTGGAATCAAAGGAGGGCTGGTGTGAAGCAGGTATAGCAGCACCAACTCATTTCTTGAGTGCATCCAACCATCACTCCCAACATTACACACATAATCTGATCCAATTGAATCCATGAAACCTTGTGGTTGCTCCATGTACACTTCATCTGCAATATACCCATTCAGAAATGCATTCTTCACATCTAATTGTGATAGCTTCCATCCTTTACAAGCAGCAATAGCAATTAATGATCTAATTGTAGACATCTGTTTGTTATTGATCTTTGGAGTTGTCCTCTCCAATCATTTAGCATAAAGAATTAACAATACATCTTTATTTTGTCAATCCTGGAAGTATTCAAGAGACCACAGCCCCTTCTAGATGATAGAATCCAAGAAATAAGAGAATAATGGCTGGATTTCTGAGAATGGTGAAAATGAAGAGGAATTTCTAGGGTTTGGATTATCTTGAGCAAATCTCCACCATTTTCCACAATCTTGGTGTCTAATACATGCTATTTTCTCATCAGAACAAAATTATGAAGTCAAAACTCAAAAATGTTACCTGTACCATACAGATGAGACAATCGCGATTCTGTGAAAACAGACGATTTTCATCTCCAGCACCATTCTTCATCAATTTCTCACTCAACACATCAATATTCAGCTCTCTTCATACACTTTCAACAGAATTACACAATAGAAGCTCACAAATCTCCATGGATACGCAAAGAATAGACTCAACAAATCAATGAAACCACACAAAGAGGAGAAAACATGATTTTTAGCAGGAAACTCTCTCTATTCACTTGGATAGCATGTAAACAAATAAGCAACCAACCCCCTCATAATAGAGGAAATTGTCTTATATACATTTTCAAGTGTCCCTTTTCACACTTGAAGTTTGGTCCTTTCCTCTATTATTCTAAAAATATGCTATCTAGGAGTTTCCAAAAATTTTAGAAAAATTACATAAAATTCTATTCTACATAAGAAAGACTCTTCCTTATTTTTACATCAGTTGCATAAATATTTTTACAAGTTTTTTGCATTTTACAATTATTTTTCATCAAAAATGCTTCAAAAAATACATCTTCTAACATCCTTCCCCTCCTAAACCTTTTGGCTCCTGACAAAAGACTTTCCTGCTCTTATGTCCTGATTGCTTTCTTCACTTTTTCTTTCTTTGATAGACTTGTGACAGTAGGTCATGACTTTTTCTTTCTGTAATGTTCACGTTATTTACCATTTCAAACAATGCTTTCCTCCACTGTACTGCGGCTTTTGGTTTATCAATTACATCCTTTTTCAAATATTCTGTGTAAGCATCTTCATATGCAGTAAGACGAGACTTGGTGACTACTGACAAGTTTCCGAATATTTCTGACTCTCTCTCAAAAAACCCATAATCGAATGCATCTTCAAAAATTTGTAAATAGTGACTGCCCAAAAATATTATTCTGTTGTAGTATGCCATTAAACAAATTCTATCGGGTGTTTCACTAAGATCAAACAATAATGCATCAGTAGGAGAATTGAAGCCAATGTAATTTAATATTCTGACATCTGTATCTGTGTATGTCTCTATACATGCCAGAATTAGTCTCATTACTCTGATTAGTAAAATGCATGCAGGGTCATTCACATCTTTGTATGTAGCTATAACAGACTCAGCTGTATCCACCATGTAGTTTTTTGTAGGCCATGTTCCTGCCTTTGGACCTGCTATCTTTGGGAAATTCAACCATTTAGGTGGGATTTGTCCTTCTCTCCTTTTTTCCCAAAAAACTGTCCATTCTCTTCTTCTTGCTACTAGGCTAGATTAATTTTCAATTGAAGAGGTGCTTCCTTCCAAATTTTCCTGCATTCTTTATTTGCATCCAACCATCTATTCCTCCACTTTGGATTGGCTTTCTCAAATAATTCTTTGGTCACATTAATATCTTCTTCATATTCTAGATATTTATTTGGAGTTAATCCAACTCTTGCCAATTGATAGTTCTTGATACTCTCCATGATCATGCATAAAGGTATGCCCAGTCCATCTACAGCCCAATGATGCTGGTCTGGATTAATCCCCTTATTCAAAGCAAATGTGACAATTTGATCTTCATATTCATCATGCATTTTTCTGATAAAATCCATTCTAGATTCTCTGTTTCTCAGCAATTTTTGGACAAATTCTTTTGAATATTCTTCCTCTGGTCTTTTATTTGCTGGTTCACTGCCATGTTGTGTTCCATCATCATTTCTTACTTCATATTCTTCTATATATGTAGTCTCTATATGTGTTTCTTCCTGAACTTGTGGCTTTTCCAGCTTTTTCTGTAATTCTTCTATTGTCACCATCAGACTTCTGTTCTGTGTTGCCCATATCTCTCTTTCTTTTATCCATTCATTTTTTTCCTTTTCCATCCTTGACTGCCAATCACTCCTTTCTTTTTCCATATCCATGTGCAACTTGTTATAACCTCTCATTGATGTAGCAGCATGTGTACTGGCCTGCTTCTCTAGTTCCTTGGCTTCTTTCAATTCTATTTGTAATCTCTTAATCTCCTTGTGCAATTCTTCATTTTCTTCCTCTGTCATCTGAGCAGTCCTGCTTTCATCCTTTAACTGACCTTCTTCCAATAATAGCCTGTTTATTTCCTCATTTGCTTTAGTCAAAATTTGATAAGAAGTCTGCAAAGTTCTATATCTTCCTTCAATTTTTCTCAGTTCCATTTCCAATTTATTATTCTGCTCTGTTAGTTTTACACTCTTTTCTTCTAGATATTGAATTCTATTTTGTTTCTATACTTCTAACTCCTCCAAAGCAATTATTCTGTTTGTAAATTCCTCATTTTTCTCCTGCACCTTCCTCAATTGTTCTGACATTTGTTCCTTTTCCCTTTTGTGCTCCTTAATGATCATACTGCCTTTCTCAAATTCAGACTCTGCTACCATTCCTGAAATGATCATATTCCTGCTTGAAGGTCTAAACTGCTCAATGTTGCTCATAATAATCTGGCAAGCAGATCTTATATTCTTGGGTATTCTTTCCAACCCCACTTCCATTTCCATTTGTTTAACTTCTATTTGTTTGTCTTCTTTGCACTCATTCTCCTCTTCCTCTTCTTCTTCATATTCTATAACCTTAGCCTTTTGTCCTTCATTGCTTTGACGAATTTCCAGTGTTTCTTGATCTGCAACATCTTCTTCATGTTCCAATGTCTGATTATCCTGGTTCTCTTGTCTTGATCTATCTTCATCTGCCTTTACTTCTTCTACTTTGTTATTCTCCAATTATGGTTGTTCTTTTGAAGAAAGTTGTGCTTCTTTTACCTGGATTGGGGTTTCCTGAATTAAAATTGACTCAGTTTTCTCACTGAATTTTATCTGATCATGGCTTGTCTGTTGTTTCTGCCCTTCTTCCTGCTCATCAATGTCCATAAGATCCATTTCTTCTTCTTGTCCTTGATTTTTGTTGGTTGTAAATTCTTCATTACTCTTCAAATCATGAAGTACATCTTTTATACTTTGGATAATCTCCTTTTCTACCACTCCTTCTGTAACTTCTTGAACATTCTTTTTCACTTCTATTTCCTCTGCTTCCTGAACTTGATCTGCACCTTTCTGTTTTATGGCTGGACTGCTTTTCTGTGCTTCTTTTACTATTTCTGCTATGCTCTCATCTAATTTAAAATAAGTTTGTGAGGCTTTTATCCATATTGATTTTATTCCTGTAGGCACCAGCCCACAACTGAATTCCTCTCTTACTTTACTTTCCTCTTCTGTCATTACTGCTTTACCTTTCATCATCCTTCTTTCTTCTTCAGGACTGATTTGCTTAACTGCCTCTTCTTGAACCTGCTTCTCCTGAGACTTCTTTCTCAAATCTTCAGGTGTTTTCTGTTTCTCAGTGGCTGTGTAACCACATTAGGAGTACTTGGAACTGAAAAATTTAGACTTTTTAATAAGAAACTTTCAATGTCACTTTCAGAGTCTAAGGAAAAATGTGAAGATCCTCCAATTCCTGGTTTTTCCACTTTTGACTCTTCTTTAGCAGTAAATTCCTTCTGCTGTTCTCTTACTGTTACTTCTTCTGCCTCCTTTATAGTTACAATTTCAACTACCAATTTTCCCTTCTCCTTCTTGGTCAACTTCTTCTTTTGCACTAGTTTCTTTTGAACCTTCTTTTTTACTACAATTGTGGTTCTGGTTTCTGGAGGTCCTTGCAGTTCTTTGAAGTATGCTAATAGCTCTACTTCCTTTTTAACAAATACCTCTTCTATTTCGGCTGCCATCATTTGATCATGAAGTTCCTCATAATGCTCTACCTCCTCTTGAACCCAATCTGTTGTCTTGCAAGAATAATCTTCCAGCATCTTTTGATATTGTGCCTCATACATTGCTCTTTTGTTATTTCCTTGAGTTAGATAAGTGTATAACTGTTCTTTGCTTGTTTGGGGTGGATGAGGATCACTAGAGGATTGGACTTGCTTCTGTGCAACTTCATGTTCTTCTTTTGTAGCTTCATCCGGCTCTAATTCAACCTTTCTTGGGTCCAACCTCCTTTTCTTTACAGGAAACACTTCCTCGGATATTACCTTTCTTTTCATCCCTGCTCCCCTCATGCTGATTTGTCCTTCTATTTCTCTCACAGACATTTTCCTGGGAGGACTCTTGATCCCTGACATAAGACTTCTGAAATATTGTGCCTCTAGAGCCAGTTTCAACTGATCTTCCATTCCCAATACATGATAAATGATTCTGGTTAAAAACTGGGCTCCATTCATGAATTTTTTCTGTTCCCAGTGTTTTGCTGCTTCTTTCAGTTGTTCATGGATGTATGGTGTCACATCCATTACTCCAAAGGGCTTAGTTCTATCCTTGTTGTTAAACATCAGCAGTGTAACAGATTTATGTGGCATGGTATACCTTGGTAGCTTTGGGAAGCAGAAATATTGTAAGAACATCCTTGTGGCATATTCTTCATTCTCTCTTCCTTTGAAGTCAGTGAATTTAGAGTACCCTGTATAGGTTTCCTTATTCTTCTTTACAAAGCTGGGGTCAAGCTTGGTTCCCATAGGGTAGAATTGTAAAGCTGCTCTGATATGCTCTGCTTTTATGGTGATACCCACCTCCTGATTATCCTTGTTCTTGACTTTGCACCGGAAATAAGCATCATTCCCTTTTCCTATTTCCAACAGACTACTCATTACTTGTGCCACTCTTTCAAAATCAATGCAGAAGATGGGCTCTTCTAATAATTTGTGTATACCAACTGCCTTCCATCTTTTCTGATTGACAGCAACCCTTTGAAATCTGTAAAATTCTTGACACAGCAAGGTATATTTGTATCCACCTACTCCCATTATGAATATATGCTGTCCAATAATGCTTAGGGTTTCTTTGAGCTCCTTCACCACCTTCTCTGCCTCTGGAATCTCTAGTTCCTCATCAGATTCCAGGTTCACCTGCTCTTCCACAGCTTCACTGTCTAGGAACCAATGTCCTCTTGATAGGGTGACTGATTCTGCTTTGAAGTCATGAATTGATAACTCCTTTGCATTCACCATTCTGAGGAAAATATAATACACAAAGAAAAACTCCACCCACATGAGTCACAAGAAATCAAAAAGTAATTTTTATTTTGAGATGTCATGACATAAGAATGAAAATAAAATTCAAAATAAATTTTGTTTCTTCAAAAAGACTCAATTAAAGTGATCATTATAGATGTAGCAAAATGTCTAGTGCACTCCCTTTTCCCAACAACTCTTTTGGAGAAAAACAAAACATTTATCAATGATAGAAAAATTAATACAAAATAAATAGAAATCTACTACCCTTCTACCTAGATCTTGCTTTGTGCTATATAATTTTGTAAAAAGGAAAAGAAAATAAACAATTTTTCTCAACTTTTATCTTTTTTTTTTTTAATAACAATGATTCCTTCTGTTTTTTCTTGTTATTTTTTTCTTTTATTTTTTCTCTCTTTTTTTTTCTCTTCTTTTTTTTTTAATAATAATTTTTTTCTATTTCTTTTCTTCCCCTCCTAATTCTCTTTTTAGAAAAAGGATAATTCCCCGGCAACGACGCCAAAAAATGTTTGTTATTGATCTTTGGAGTTGTCCTCTCCAATCATTTAGCATAAAGAATTAACAATACATCTTTATTTTGTCAATCCTAGAAGTATTCAAGAGACCACAGCCCCTTCTAGATTATAGAATCCAAGAAATAAGAGAATAATGGCTGGATTTTTGAGAATGGTGAAAATGAAGAGGAATTTCTAGGGTTTGGATTATCTTGAGCAAATCTCCACCATTTTCCATAATCTTGGTGTCTAATACATGCTATTTTCTTAGCAGAACACAATTATGAAGTCAAAACTCAAAAATGTTACATGTACCATACAGACGAGACAATCGTGATTCTGTGAAAACAGACGATTTTCATCTCTAGCACCATTCTTCATCAATTTCTCACTCAACACATCAATATTCAGCTCTCTTCATACACTTTCAATAGAATTACACAATAGAAGTTCACAAATCTCCATGGATACACAAAGAATAGACTCAACAAATCAATGAAACCACACAAAGAGGAGAAAACACGATTTTCAGTAGGAAACTCTCTTTATTCACTTGGATAGCATGTAAACAAATAATCAACCAACCCCCTCATAATAGAGGAAATTGTCTTATATACATTTTCAAGTGTCCCTTTTCACACTTGAATTTTGGTCCTTTCCTCTATTATTCTAAAAATATGCTATCTAGGAGTTTCCAAAAATTCTAGAAAAATTACATAAAATTCTATTCTACATAAGGAAGACTCTTCCTTATTTTTACATCAGTTGCATAAATATTTTTACAAGTTTTTGGCATTTTACAATTATTTTTCATCAAAAATGCTTCAAAAAATACATCTTCTAACAACATCTTAGCAACAGGACTAAAGGTTTCATCATAATCTACCCCATAAGTTTGGGCATAACCTTTGACCACAAGTCTAGCCTTGTATCTAGACACCTTACCATCTGCAAACCTTTTTGTTTTATACACCCACTTACATCCAATGACCTTCTGATTCTTTGGTCTTGGCACCAACTCCCATGTTTCATTTTCAAGTAGAGCATCATATTCTTCTTGCATTGCCTTCTCCCAATCCTGTTTACCTTTAGCTTCTTCATATGTGATTGGATCCTCTTCTGTCTTCACAATGTAAGCATAATCTTTTGATGTTAAGAAAGATGTGCCATAGCTATACCTGATAGGCTCTTTCCTTTCCCTTGAGGATCTTCTTACCTTTGCACTTCTTAAAGTCTCAGCCACATTTGATTCTGGATCAAATCTTGGCCCATCTTCAACATTATCCTGCAATTTACTTTTACAATCAACATCATCAATATCTTCTTCATAAACACTTACTTTTGTCTTCCCTTTTCTTTGTATTTCTTTGTCATCTGCATAATCATTTGTTGACCCTGTATACCATGTGCTTTGCTCATCAAATGTAACATCTTTGGTAACAAGAAATTGCTTTGTGGATGGACTCCACAATCTATAACCCATCTGTCTATCATCATACCCAATAAACACATACTTCTCTGCTTTGGGTTCTAACTTATGTCTCAATTGTGAAGGAACATAAGCATATGCTAAACACCCAAATACCTTACAATGATCAAGAGTAGGTTTCTTACCCCACCATGCTTCATAAGGAGTTCTTCCCTCCAATCCTTTACAAGGTAACCTATTCACAAGGTATGTTGCAGTGTTGATAGCTTCAGCCCACAAGTAATTTGGACAATTCTTTTCCTTCATCATTGCTCTTGCAAACTCTACAAGAGCTCTATTTCTTCTTTCTGCAACTCCATTTTGTTGAGGGGAATACCTGCAAGTTACTTCTCTTTTTATACCTGCATTCCACAAATACTCATCAAACTCTTTAGAAAAACACTCTCCCCCTCCATCTGATCTCAACCTCTTGAGCTTTTGTCTTGTAATCCTTTCTGCATAAGCATGATAATGCTTGAATGTCTTGAACAATTCTGATTTGTCCTTGATTACATATAAAGTAACCCATCTGGTTGCATCATCAACAAACAACACATAATATCTGGATCCATTTATGTTATAGTCCCTTGAAGGACCCCACACATCTGTATGAATCAATTCAAGCATATTTGAATACTTATATCCTGATTTATTGTATGAATTTTTGTGTGCTTTACCTAATTGACAAGCTTCACACTTGTACACCATATGTTGCCCTTCAACTTTTGGCAAACCAAGCACCACATCATTCCTTGACATTTCCTTTATAGCTCTCTAATTGAAATCACCTAATCTTTTATGCCATAGGTCTAATTCAGACATCTTTTGACTTCCATAAGTAAATAGAGCATGTCCCACATTACCTTGGACTTTGAGAGTAAACAGCCTTCCTTCCTTTTTACCTGCAATTATGTTTCTATATCCCTGATTTGGATCTTGCACATAGACACCATCATTTCTGAATCTGACTTCATATCCCTTCTCCGCAATTTGCCCTACCCTTATCAGATTTTTAGGAATAGTAGGAACATAAAGTACCTTGCTTAAGAGTGTACTTCCATTCTTTGTCTTCACTTATCCAATACTTTCGACCTTATGCTTAGTATTGTCACCTGTTTGAACTGTATGTCCATTCACCTTTGCTTCCATATCAGTCATCAAGGATATATTGCCACTCAGATGATTGCTACATCCTAAGTCAATATAAAACACTCTTTGATCTTCTCCTACTGATTCATGAGCTGCATTCAAGATAATATTCATATCATCCTTCTGATCTGATGCATAGTTATAATAATTGTTGTTGTGGGATTGAGATTGAAAACTTCTTCCACCTCCTCTAGCATATGATGTCCTACCACCTCTTCCTCTGAAGTTGCCTCTTTGGTTTCCGCCTCCTCTACCTCTTTGATTAAAACTCTGATTATTGCTTCCACCATTTTGATTGTTATACCAACAATCATTTTCCAAATGATTGGTTCTACCACAAATCCAACAAGCTTTAGTATTATCTTTGTTCTTACCTCCTCTTCATTTACCTCTGAAGTTCATCTTTCCTTTTGTAAAGTTAGCTTGACTTGAAGATCCTTCATCATCAGTTGAGTGCTTCCCTTTTCCATTCTTTTTCTTTTCCTTGGAGTACATAGCTTGACTTGCACTCCTATCATTATCTCCCTTAATGTCCTGCTCAAAAGATAGCATGTGTCCTAGCAATTGATTAAGATCAGGAGTAAAGTGATCAAGTGACAATTCTATGGACAATATGAAAGGCTTCCACTTCCCATCTCCTCTCAGACCTGTAAGTATTTGCCTTACCAACTTATCCTCTTCAATATCTTCATCTACTGCTCCCAAGCTATCTGCAATATCCTTCATCCTTGCCACATAATCAGAAATTGATTGTGAGCTCTTCTTCTTGAAAGTTGTAAACTCTGCCCATATGAGGACTTTCTAGACTTGGTTGTGTTTTGGAAATGCTCTTCTAAAGCATTCCACACATCTGTTGCACTTTCCAATCCTCTGATGTGAGGTAGAAGATAATCATTTACAGCCATGTAAATGATGCTCCTAGCTTGAGCATCCTTTCTCATCCAGGTCTTCAAATCTGCAAGCTCTTCCCTAGTTGGAATACTAGGATCTGCAAACTCGGGCTTTTCTTCTTCTCTTGTAATGAATGTCATCAAATCTTTGCTCATGAGGTGTGCCTCCATCCTCATGGACCAAGCTGGATCGTTCTCCCTATCTAGCTTATCAAACTGCAAGCTTTCTCCCATCTTTGATCTTCTGTGTCTGCAATTACTATGATTTATGATAATAAAGTGTACCTTTGATATGAAGCTTCAACCCTTTTTGATCCTCTGAACTCGTACTTTGTACTTCTACAAGTTATATGCAAGAATTTGTCCTTGTCCACCTTCAAATAGAAGGAACTTCAATATCTACAGCAGTCGGGATTTCCAATGCCTTTACTTCACTTGTATTGCACCTTCAGCTCTGATACCACTGTTGGAGACCTCTTAATCTCCAAAGGCTTGATCTATACTGATCTAAGAACACTTCTATATCAGTTATGGATCAAACTTTTGCACAAATATTGTCTTCATTTATCAAAACTTTCACTAGCACTTCTCTGAGTGATGAAATTCCTTCTTCAAGAAGTCTCCTTCAGAAATTGACTTCAATACCTGCACATATCTTCATATTTCTTCAAACCAATGATGTAGAAATCTCCACACTACCTTTGCGCAATCATATCAACCATTAGTTCTTCAAAAGAATCATTAAAACTTTAATTTGATCCTTAAGATCAAAGGTATGTCAAAAACTGTCTTCCAAAAATGGCGACTTTGACATGGTCAACTTCTTAAGTTGATTTCTCACAGCACAGATCCCGTTTTGCTAATGCTTTTAACCATAGCTTCCTTATCTTCAAACTTATATTTTGAATGCTCACTCATTAAAAACTTTACACTATGCACTGAGATCTAAGCAAAACATTGACACGGAAAAGTGTGTGACTGTGAGAAGTCTATCTGCAGATTCTACATACAAATGTTCCTATTGATAATTCTCACAGTAGGAAAGGAATTAGATCATAAAACTCTGAACATAGCTTCGTTAGCTTCTAAATTAGATGTGTACAAAAGGATTTCTGATCCACATGATCAGATTGAGAGAAATCTACGAAATACTCATCGCTATTTTTTGAAGATGACTCTCTTCACATCTATCTCTAAAACACTTGTCTTCTAATGATTCTCCTCTTGTATTTCTTTACATCATTGACTTATATACATATGATTCTAGACTTATCCCGTTTCTATTACATTACTCCTTATCATCCTAAGGATTATCTCTACTCAGATTACAAGAATTTCCACTTGTAATGTACATATGTATACAAACTTCACTTATGAGATGTCTTCACTTTCTCAAGTGTCTTCTTCGACTTCAATCTGATCATGAGCTTGCTTCAAACTCTTTGTAATCACCAATTTGTGGTTTATTCCAACATTGAAGAAAATCAATGATCAGGTTGAAGTTCAAGAAGTCATTTGAGAAAGTGAAGGAATCTCAGAAGTGAAGCTTCTATACATATGTACATTACAGATGGAAATTCTTGTACTATGAGTATAGGTGATCCTTAGGATGATAAGGAGTAATGCATAAGACACGGGATGAGTCTAGAAACATATGTATATAAGTCAATGATGTAAAGAAATAAGTGAGTGAGTCATTAGAAGCCAAGTGTCATTGAGATAGATGTGTAGAGAGTCATCTTCACGAGTTAGCGTCGAGTCTTTCTCTGATTTCTATCAGCGTGATCATGTGGATCAAGAAATCTTTTGTACACATCTAATCTAGAAGCTAATGAAGCTATGTTCAAAGTTTCATGGCCTAATTCCTTTCATGTTTTGAGTATGATCAATAGGAACATGTGTATGTAAAGTCTACAGGTAGATCTCTCAGAGTCGCGCATTTTTTTGTATCAATGTTTTTCCTGGATCTCAGTGCACAGTGTAAAGTTTTTGATGAATGAGCATTCAAAATCTAACTTAAAAGGTAAGGAAGCTTTGGCTAAAATCATTTAGCAAAAAGGGATCTATGTTGTGAGAAATCAACCTTAGAAGTTAGCTATGTCAAAGTCGCTTGTTCAGGAAGACAGTTTCTGACATACTTTTGATCTTAAGGATCAAATTAAAGTTTTAATGATTCTTTTGAAGGACTAATGGTTGACATGATTGCACAAAGGTAGCATGGAGATATGTGCATCATTAGTTTGAAGAAATCTGAAGATATGTGCAGGTAATGAGTTAATCTTTGAAGCAGACTTCTTGACGAAGAAAGATTCTCACTCAGAGAAGTGATATTTGAAGATTTGGTAAATGAAGGTAACATTTGTGTAAAGTTTGGTCCATAACTGATATAGATGTGCCCTTAAATCAGTATAGATCAAAGCTTTGGAGATTTAGAGGTCTCCAACAAAGTTTTGAGCAAGTAAGCACTCATTCTTTGAGTTGAAAGGTAAGCTACTTGTGGCTAAAAGCATTTGAATAAACGGGATCTAGTTTGGGAGAACCATGCATTAAAAGTGGCAGCTGTCAAAGTTGATTACACAGAAGAACAATTTCAGACATAGGTACATTGTTTGAAGGAAATCTCAAGATGTACTAATCCTTTTGAGAAGTTAAAACTTGGAGAAGGTGTGAAAGTTTTAGACAACACTGTCTACAAAGTTTCATTGAAAACTTTACACATTTGGTCAGTCAATGAATAGATTAAGTATAGCAAACTTTTCTTAGTAATTAGTTTATTCACAGTTAGTTCAAATCTTGATAATTTGACAATAGATTTCCAAAATTGGTTGAGGTTTTGAGTTGTTCTTGATATAGAGATGCTCTAACATCAAGGATAGCTTGTTCTTTTGGAGATTAACACTCTCCATCAGTGGTATCAGAGCAGGAGTCATCAGATTTGAAGAAAGGAGGACCCCGGCTATTGCAGATATACATAAATCAATCCTTGAAGATTCAAAAGGTGAAAGTTTGAAGTGAAAGCTAGAGAAGGAGCATGAAGCTATCAAGAGGATCAAAAGGAACTACATTCAAAGTAAAGGTACATTCATTGTTCACAAAGCTTGAAGAATGTATTGCACAGGTGAAGAAAGGATGGGAGATTCTCTTCAGATAGAGAAATTAGATAGAGAAAACTATCCTGCTTGGTCAATGAGGATGGAAGCTCATCTTATGAGCAAAGATCTAATAGGATACATCACAGGTGAAGAAGAGAAACCAGACTTTAGGGATCCTAGTGTTTCAACTGGGGAAGAGCTCTCAGATTTGAAGACATGGATGAAGAAGGATGCTCAAGCAAGGAGCATTATCTACATGGGAGTCAATCTATTTTTTATTATGTAGAAAGGATGAAGGATATTGTAGATGCATTAAGAGCAGTTGATGAAGACGTTGAAGAGGAAAAATTGGTAAGACAAATTCTCACAGGTTCGAGAGGAGATGAGAAGTGGAAGCCTTTCATTCTATCCACTGAATTGTCGTCAGATCATTTCACTCCTGATTTTAATCAATTGTTAGGACATATGCTAACCTTTGAGCAGGATGTCAAAGGTGATGTTGATAAAAGTATAGGTCAAGAAATGTATTCAAAGGATAAAAAGAAGATTAACAAAGGAAAACAACAATTGAATGAAGATGAAGGCACTATGAGTCAAGCCAACTTCCTAAGAGGAAGAGGAGGTGGCCAAGGAAGAGGAAGAGGCAGAAGCAATAAAGATGGTGTCAAAGCTTGTTAGATTTGTGGTAAGACTAATCATTTAGCTCATGAATGTTGGCATAATAATCAGAATGGTGGAGGATATAATCAAAACTTTAATTCAAGAGGAAGAGGTAATAGAAATCAGAGAGGTAATTTCAAAGGTATAGTAGAAGAGGTTTCTTTGGAAGAAATGCAGGTAGAGGCTTTCAAAGTCAATCCTACAATAATACCTACTACAACTATGCTTCATATCAGAAAGAGGATTCAACCTTAATTATGAATGCAACTTGTGAAAGACAAAGTGAAGATCAAAGAGTCTTCTACATAGACTCAGGGTGTAGCAATCACTTGAGTGGCAACATAGCTTTGATGACTGATTTGGAGAATAAGGTGAGTAATCATGTAGTTCAAACAGGTGATAACACAAAGCACAATGTGAATTCCATTGGATCAGTAAAGGCCAAGGATGGAAGCACTCTTTTGAGTAAGTTTTTGTATGTTCCTACAATTCCAAGGAATCTGATAAGTGTAGGGCAAATTGTAGAGAAAGGTTATGAAGTAAGGTTCACTAATGATGGAGTTTTTGTGGAAGACCCTAGCAATGGGTATAAACAAATTGTTTTGAGGGAAGAAGGAAGGAAGGCTCTTCACATTGAAGATTCAAGGCAATGTTGGTCATGCCTTCTTCACCTATGGAGGACATAAGATCTCTGAGTTAGATCTTTGGCACAAAAGACTTGGACATTTCATTGAAAGAGGTATTAAGGATATGATTAAAAATGGTTTAGTGCTTGGATTGCCTAATGTTGTAGGTCAACACGTGACATATAGATGTGAAGCATGTCAATTAGGTAAGGCTCATAAGCAATCATATAATAATCATGGTTTCATGTATTCAGAGAAGCTTGAATTGGTGCATACAGATGTGTGGGGTCCATCAAAGGAGTTTAGCATTAATGGTTTGAGATATTATGTGATTTATGTTGATGATTCTACCAGGTGGATCACTATATATATGATCAAAGATAAATCAAAGGTGTTCAATACATTTAAACATTATCATGTGTATGCAGAAAGAGTTTGAGGACAAAAATTCAAGAGACTAAGGTCAGATGGAGGGGGAGAGTATTTCTCTATTACTTATGGAATGCAGGTATAAAAACGGAATTTACTTGCAGGTACTCTCCTCAACAAAATGGTGTAGCAGAAAGGAGAAATAGAACTCTTGTTGAGTTTGCAAGGTCGATGATGAAAGAGAAAAATTGCCCTAATTATTTGTGGGCTGAGGCTATAAATACAGCTACTTATTTGGTTAATAGACTTCCATGTAAGTCTTTGAATGGTATGACACCTTATGAGGCATGGTGGGGTAAGAGACCTACCTTAGATCATTGCAAAGTGTTTGGATGTATGGCTTATGCATATGTACCATCTCAATTAAGGCATAAATTGGAACCTAAAGCTGAAAAGTATGTGTTCATTGGTTATGATGATAAGCATATGGGTTATAGATTGTGGAGTCCATCCACAAAGCAATTCCTTGTGTTAAAGGATGTGACATTTGATGAGCAAGGTACTTGGTATGTAGGTACAATTAATATTCATGCAGGTGATGAAGAGTTCATGACCCAAAAAAGGGGAAATCAAAGATTCAAATTCCTGATGATGAAGAGATTGTTCATGCTCGATTTGATAATAAAGAGTTGCCAAGGTTTGATCTAGAATATGAAGAACCAATAACTTCAAAGAGTGGAGAAGCTAGAAGGTCAACAAGGAATAGAAAGCAACCCATAAGGTACAGTTATGATACTTCATTTTTTACCACTAAAGATTATGCTTACATGGTGAAAGTAGAATAAGATCCTTCTACATATGATGAGGCAAAAGGTAAGGAAAATTGGGAGAAAGCTATGCAAGAGGAATATTATGCATTGATGGAGAATGAGACATGAGATTTGGTTCCTAAACCAAATGATCAGAAAATCATTGGATGCAAATGGGTCTACAAGACAAAGAGATATGTAGATGGAAGTGTGTCTAGGTACAAAGCTAGACTTGTTGTGAAAGGGTATGCTCAGACATATGGAGTAGATTATGATGAGACTTATAGTCCTGTGGGAAAGATGACAACTATAAGGACTCTCATAGCTATTGTTGCATGTAAAGGTTGGAAGCTATGTCAATTAGATGTGAAGAATGCTTTTCTAAATGTTTATACTTCAGATGATGTTTTCATGGAGAAACCAGAAGGTTTCAAGGATAAATGTTATCCAGAGTATGTGTGTAAGCTCAAGAGAGCTTTGTATGGTTTGAAGCAGGCCCCAAGGGCATGGAATTACAGACTTGTGAAGTTCTTGAAAGAGATTGGTTTCTAAGTGTCTAAGGTAGATAGTAGCTTTCTTGTTAAAGAAACTGATGATGGATTCATTTACATTTGCATATATGTTGATGACATAATTCTTACAGGTATAGATGAGAAGGGCATACAAAGTCTTAAGAAGTAGATGGAGAAAGAGTTTAAGATCAGTGACTTGGGAGACTTGTCATATTTCTTGGGAATGGAGATTTCATATACTCCACATGGAGTATATGTGACTCAAGAAAGGTATTTGAAGAATTTTCTAATCAAGTTTAAAATGGAAGATTGCAGGGTAGCACCTACTCCAATGGAGGTGAATCATAAATTGAGTAGATGTGGAGGAGAAGAATTCAAGGACATGAAGCTGTATCAAAGTTTGGTTGGTAGTCTAATCTATGCTACATTGACTAGGCCTGATTTGTCATATGCAGTTGGAGTGTTGTCTCAATTCATGCATTGTCCTAGGAAAGAACATTGGATTGCAGGACAAAGGGTGCTAAGATACATTAAGGGTACACTCAAAGAAGGTTTGTATTATGGATTCACATCAGATACGAAAATCAAGATATTTAGTGATACAGATTGGGCAGGTAATCCTTATGATAGGAGGTCAATCTATGGGTATCTTTGTTATGTGGGAGATAAGTTAATCTCTTGGTGTTCTAAGAAGCAACATACAATTGCTTTGTCATCCACAGAAGTAGATTATAAAGGTATGGTTGAAGCTGCAAAGCAGGTTATATGGTTGAAGACTCTCATGAAGAGTTTTGACATCATTCACAATACACCCACTATTCATGGAGATAATATGAGTTCATTGTAGCTAGTTGCTAACCCTCTGTTTCATGCCAAGTCTAAACATATTGAGATCCAATATCATTTCTTGAGAGAGAAGATGATTGATAAAGAAATTGAAGTCATACACACTTCTACAAAAGATCAGATTGCAGACATGTTAACCAAAAGCTTGGATGAAACTAAGTTGTAGAGGTTCAAAGACATGGCAGGTTTAAAGAAGATGGACAAAATCACAATTGATGATTGAGGGGGAGTTGTTGGTGTAGGACAATCATCAATTGATGATAAGGACAAAGTTTGAAGTCAAAGAATCAAGCAAAGATCAACATATGAGGCTTCAAGTTTAGTGCATGGTCAGAAGATGAAGACTTGTACACTAATCTTGTAATTAGTTCATAAAAACGTTGTATCTATGGTGAGTCGGGATGTAAACATCTATATATACTTGATATAGATGTACTAAGAGTATGAGAGATGATGAGTGACAAGTTTTCGAAGTCATTAGAGACTTTAGAAAGTAAGAAGAACATGAATTATCAATTAGATGTTTGATTTCTCTGAGTAGAAGAAAGTTGCACCTTGATCTTTTGCTCAGTGCTCCTTTTGTGTTTATCTTCTTGAGTAATGATTTTGTACAAGCCTAATTCTATAGTTGAGTGAACTCTGTACAAGATTTGAGAGCCTAATTGTAATTAGGCTGAGAGAATTTTAAGTAGGAACATTTACATGCGTAAAGAGAAGAAGTGAAGACAGGTACATGTGCAAATTTGATGATCAATATTTTGATCAGATCTCCATCCACAGTGTAAAGATCGATGGAGAGTGTTAATCTCCAAAAGAACAACCTACTCTTGTAATTAGAGCATCTCTATATCAAGAGTAAGTCAAAACCTTTACCAATTTGGAGGAACAACATTCAATTATAAGGATTCTGCAAAATTTGTGAAAAGGATAATTCTACAGAAAGTCTACTGCACATATCTTTCTCATTGACTTATCAAATGTGTGAAGTTTTTTATAAAACTTTGCACAAGGTGTTGCCTAAAGATTGTGCACCTCCTCCAAGTCAAATCACTCCAAAAGATTCAGTAGATTTTGAGAAATCAACTTGACAAGTCACCTATGTCTAAAACTGTACTTCTGAGAAGTCGATTTAGACACCTATAACTTCTAAGACATGGTTCTCCAAGAATAGAACCCGTTTAAGCAAATGCTTTTAGCCACAAGTAGCTTACCTTCCAACTTAAAGATTAAGTGCTTACTTGCTCAAAACTTTAAACTGTGGAAAGAGAACTGATCAAAATATTGACTTCGAATTTTGTGCCTATTTCAGGAACCAGTAAACACTTCTTCACATACAAATGTTCCTACACATAATTCTCTCAGCCTAATCACAATTGGAAGCTAAAAATTTTTATAGAGGTCAATCACCTATAGACTTAGACTTGTACAAAAGCATTTCACAAAAGATCTAACACAGAAGGAGAAAACTCAGAAACATCGGGCGTAACATTTTCTTCATTTCTGAGAATTTTACATCTAGTGATGAGAGAGACTTAACTCACTTCTAGGATGGCAAAAAACTCATAAAACTTCTGATTAATCTATTCTCATGCTCTCTCATACTTGCCCTGATATTTTCCATAGTATTTATAAGCAAATATTTACAAACTTATGACTAATCAAAAGTATAAGTGACCTATATCTGAACTAATGTACATATGTGTACATTTCTTTCAACTCCTGAATGTAAACTTCTTCTATGCTTCAAAACTTGATCTTGTCTTCAATCTTTGACTTCCAAAACTTCAATTTTTGATTGCTCTGCACCAACAGCTCCCCCTCAATCATCAATTGAGGTTTTCTCTATTTTCTTTATACCTGCCATGTCTTTGAATCTCTATAGCTTTGGTCCATCCAAGCTTTTGGTAAGCATATCAGCTATCTGATCTTTAGTTGAAGTATGTATGACTTCAATCTCTTTTTCCATCACCTTCTCTCTTAGAAAGTGATACTGAATCTCAATGTGTTTGGTCCTGGCATGAAAAACAGGATTAGCAGCTAGATACAATGAACTCATGTTATCTCCATGAATAGTAGTACTCTGAATGATATCAAAACTCTTCATCAGAGTCTTAAGCCATATCACTTCCTTTGCAGCTTCAACCATGCCTTTGTACTCAGCTTCTGTAGATGATAAAGCAACTGTATGTTGCTTCTTTGAACACCAAGAGATTAACTTATCTCCCACATAACACATGTATCCATAGGTTGACCTTCTATCATGAGGATTACCTGCCCAATGTGCATCACTATATATTTTGATATTTGTATTTGATGTAAAACCATAATACAAACCCTCTTTGAGTGTACCCTTAATGTACCTCAACACTCTTTGACCTGCAATCCAATGTTCTTTTCTAGGACAATGCATGAATTGAGACAAAACCCCAACTGCATATGATAAATCAGGCCTAGTTAATGTAGCATAGATAAGACTACCAACCAAACTCTGATATAACTTCATATCCTTGAATTCTTCTCCACCATATCTGCTCAATTTGTGATTCACCTCCATTGGAGTAGGTGCTACCCTGCAATCATTCATTTTAAACTTGATTAACAAGTTCTTCAAATACCTTTCTTGAGTCACATACACTCCATGTTGAGTGTATGAAATCTCCATGCCCAAGAAATATGACAAGTCTCCCAAATCACTGATTTTAAATTCTTTCTCCATTTGCTTCTTTAGACTTTGAATGCCTTTCTCATCTCTACATGTAAGAATTATATCATCAACATATATGCACATGTAAATGAACCCATCATCACTTGCTTTAACAAGCAAGCTACTATCTGCCTTAGATACTTGAAATCCAAGTTCTTTCAAGAACTTTACAAGTCTATAATTCCATGCCCTTGGGGCCTGCTTCAACCCATACAAAGCTCTCTTGAGCTTACACACATGATCTGGATACCTCCCATCTCTGAATCCTTGAGGTTGCTCCATGAAGACATCATCTGAAATGTAACCATTTAAAAAAGCATTTTTCAAATCTAATTGACATAATTTCCAACCTTTACATGCAGCAATGGCTATGAGTGTCCTGATGGTTGTCATCTTTGCCACAGGACTATAGGTCTCATCATAATCAATACCATATGTTTGAGCAAACCCTTTGACAACAAGTCTAGCTTTGTACCTAGACACACTTCCATCTGCAAATCTCTTTGTTTTGTAAACCCACTTGCATCCAATGATCTTCTGGCTATTTGGTTTAGGAACCAGATCCCATGTCTGATTCTCCAATAATGCATCATATTCTTCCTGCATAGCTTTCTCCCAATTTTCCTTACCTTTTGCCTCTTCATATGTAGAAGGGTCTTCATCTGCCTTTATCATGTAAGCATAATCTTTGGTAGCCAAAAAAGAAGTATCATAGCTATACCTTGTAGGTTGCCACTTGTGTCTTGATGACCTTCTGAGTTCTCCACTCCTTGAGCTTTCTGGTTCTTCACACTCAGGATCAAATCTTGGCATTTCTTCAACTTCAACATGCACTTCATTATTCTCTTGTTCATCAAATATCTGAACCTTTGATTTACCTTTCTTTTGACTCACAATTTCTTCATCATCTATATTAATATTGATTGTACCTGCATACCAAGTACCTTGCTCATCAAATGTAACATCCTTAGACACAATGAATTGCTTTGTGGATGGGCTCCACAATCTATAACCCATCTGCTTGTCATCATAACCAATGAACACATACTTTTCAGCTTTAGGTTCCAATTTGTGTCTTAATTGTGATGGCACATATGCATATGCCAAACATCCAAATACTTTGCAATGATCCAAGGTAGATCTCTTACCCCACCATGCCTCATATGGTGTCATACCCTGCAAGGCTTTACATGGCAACCTATTGACCAAATAAGTAGCTGTATTTACAGCCTCAGCCCACAAATAATTTGGGCAATTTTTCTCCTTCATCACGGATCTTGCAAACTCAACAAGAGTTCTATTCCTCCTCTCTGCTACACCATTTTGTTGAGGGGAGTACCTGCAAGTGATTTCCCTTTTTATACCTGCATTCCACAAGTAATCACTGAACTCATTAGAGAAATACTCTCCCCCTCCATCTGACCTTAATCTCTTCAACTTATGACGTGTAATTCTCTCTGCATATGCATGATAGTGTTTAAATGTATTAAACACTTCTGATTTATCTTTGATCACATAGATAGTGATCCATCTGGTAGCATCATCAACATAAATCACATAGTATCTTGAACCATTGATACTGAAATCCTTTGATGGTCCCCACACATCTGTGTGTACCAACTCAAGCTTCTGTGAATACATAAAACCATGCTTGGAGTAAGATTGCTTATGAGCCTTACCTAATTGACATGCCTCACATATGTATGTCATATGTTGACCTGCAACATTAGGCAATCCAAGCATTGAACCATTGTTAATCATATCTTTGATACCTCTTTCATTGAAATGTCCAAGCCTCTTGTGCCAAAGATCTAACTCAGAGATCTTATGTCCTCCATAAGTGAACAAGGCATGACCAACATTACCTTGAATCTTCAATGTGAACAATCTTCCTTCTTTCTTCCCTAAAACAATTTGTTTATACCCATTGCTAGGGACTTCCACAAATACTCCTTCATTAGTGAATCTCACTTCATAACCTTTTTCAACAATTTGTCCTACACTTATCAGATTCTTAGGAATTGTAGGAACATACAAGACCTTACTCAATAAGGTGCTACCATCCTTAGCCTTCACTGATCCAATGGACTTCACATTGTGCTTTGTATTGTCACCTGTTTGAACAACATGGTTAGATACCTTATTTTCCAAATCTGTCATCAATGCTATGTTACCACTACACCCTGAATCAATATAGAAGACTCTTTGGTCTTAACTTTGCCTTTCACAAGTTGCATTCATTATCAATGTTGAATCCTCCTTCTGATCTGAAGCATAATTGTAGTAGGTATTGTTGTATTGTTGACTTTGGAATCCTCTACCTGCATTTCTTCCAAAATAACCCCTACTACCTCTACCTCTGAAATTACCTCTTTGGTTTCTGCCACCTCTTCCTCTTGAATTAAAATTCTGATTATATCCACCATTACTCTGATTATTATGCCAACAATCATTAGCTAAATGATTTGTCTTACCACAAATCCAGCAAGCTTTGACTCCATCTTTGTTATTCCTGCCTCTTCCTCTACCTTTGCCACCTCCTCTTCCTCTTAGGAAGTTGACTTGACTAGTTGTGCCTTCATCTTCATTTGCTTGTTGCTTTCCTTTGCTAATTTTCTTCTTATCCTTTGAGTACATTGCATGACCTGTACTCTTATCACCTTCACCTTTGACATCCTGCTCAAAGGTTAACATATGTCCTAGCAACTGATTTAAGTTAGGAGTAAAATGATCAAGTGATAATTCAGTAGACAAAATGAATGGCTTCCATTTGTCATCACCTCTCAAACCTGTAAGGATTTGCCTTACCAATTTATCCTCCTCAATGTCTTCATCAACAGCTCCTAATGCATCTGCAATGTCCTTCATTCTGCTTACATAATATGAGATGGATTGAGAGGCCTTCTTCTTGAATGTAGTAAATTCTGCCCACAAAGATGCCTTCCTTGACTTTGTGGTATTTTGGAAATGCTCCTCCAAAGCATTCCATATATCACTTGCACTTTCAAGACCTCTAATGTGAGGTAGCAAGTAGTCATTGACTGCCATATAGATAATGCTCCTAGCTTGAGCATCTCTCTTCATCCAATTCTTCAAATCTGACAATTCCTCCCTAGTTGGAACACTAGGATCTCTGAATTGAGGCTTTTCTTCTTCACTTGTAATATAACCTATCAAATCTTTGCTCATTAGATGAGCTTCCATCCTCATTGACCATGCTGGATAGTTCTCTCTATCCAATTTCTCTATCTGAAGAGAATCTCCCATCCTTTCTTGTCCTGTGTATTGAATTCTTTAAACTTTATGAGTAACACATGTACCTTTACTTCGAATAATACTCCTTCTGGCTTACTTGGTGTCGTATGACCTCCTTCTCAAGCTTTTCTCTCAAGCTTTGCTCTCAAGCTTTCACCTTTTAAACCTTCAGATGTTGAATTCTTTGCACCTACAGCAGTCGAGATCCTCCTTCCTTCAATTCTGATGCTCCCTGCTCTGATACCATTGATGGAGAGTGTTAATCTCCAAAAGAACAACCTACTCTTGTAATTAGAGCACCTCTATATCAAGAGTAAGTCAAAACCTTTACCAATTTGGAGGAACAACATTCAATTATAAGGATTCTGCAAAATTTGTGAGAAGGATAGTTCTATAGAAAGTATGTTGCACATATCTTTCTCATTGACTTATCAAATGTGTAAAGTTTTTTATAAAACTTTGCACAAGGTGTCACCTAAAGATTGCGCACCTCCTCCAAGTCGAATCACTCCAAAAGATTCTGAGAATTTTACATCTAGTGATGAGAGAGACTTAACTCACTTCTAGGATGGCAAAAAACTCATACAACTTCTGATTACTCTATTCTCATGCTCTCTCATACTTGCCCCGACATTTTCCATAGTATTTATAAGCAAATATTTACAAACTTATGACTAATCAAAAGTATAAGTGACCTATATCTGAACTAATGTACATATGTGTACATTTCTTTCAACTCCTGAATGTAAACTTCTTCTATGCTTCAAAACTTGATCTTGTCTTCAGTCTTTGACTTCCAAAACTTCAATTGTTGATTGCTCTGCACCAACAAAGATTTGAGCAACTAAGCACTCATTCTTTAATTTGAAGGTAAGCTGCTTATGGCTAAAAGCATTTGAATAAATGGGGTCTAGTTTGGGAGAACCATGCATTAAAAGTGGCAGGTGTCAAAGTTGATTACATAGAAGAACAGTTTCAGACATAGGTACATTGTTTGAAGGAAATCTCAAGATTTACTTATCGTTTTGAGAATTTTAAACTTGGAGAGCGTGCGCAAGTTTTGGACGACACCTTCTACAGAGTTTCATTGAAAACTTTACACATTTGGTCAGTCAATGAATGGATTAAGCATAGCAGATTTTTCTTAGTAATCAGTTTCTTCATAGTTTAGTTCAAATCTTGATAATTTGACAATAGATTTCAAAAAATTGGTTGAGGTTTTGAGTTGTTCTTGATATAGAGGCTCTATAACATCAAGGATAACTTATTATTTTGGAGATTAACACTCTCCATCAAATATCTCATGCATGAGGGTGCTCTCTCACTTAGTGATAATGCACCTCAATATGTTTGGTCTGTGCATGAAACATTGGGTTTCGTGCAATAGCCAATACACTCTGACTGTCAGTGAGAATATGCATAGCAGCATCAATCTCCATGCAAAGATCCATCAATAGGCATCTCAGCCATATAAATTCCATTGTAGCTATGAAAACTACCATGTACTCAGCTTCACAACTCGATGTTGCCACTATAGGTTGCTTCTTACTCAACCAAGATATGCATGAATCTCCAAGAAAAAAGCAATTACCACTAGTGTACATGCGAGTATCATACCAACCAGCCCAATCACTATCTATAAAAGCATGCAAGCATGGCTGAATATCTCTTCCATAAAAAAGACCTAAGCTCAAAGTGCCTTTGAGATATCTAAACACACGTTTCATTCTTTGCCAATGCTTAGTGTCAGGGCTATGCATGAATTGACTCAACTGGGAAACCGCATACTGTACATTCGGCCTTGTGTTGCATGCATATTTAAGACATCCCACAGCTTTCTGATAAAGAGAAGTATCAAATGCATCACTGGAATCCTCAATTGAGAACCTAAATCCTATCTCAACTCGCGTGGAAACTAGCTTGTAATCCTCAAAGTCAAAACATTGAAGTAGTTTTTCAACATACTTGCTTGATGCATAAGAATCCCCCCTCAATGGATACAAATTGGATGCCAAGATAGTAGCTCAAAATACCAAGATAAGTGACATCAAAAGTATGCTGCAAATCAGCCATAAGAATGTCAAGTTTTGCATCACATGACCCAATCAAAAGTATGGCATCGACATAAAGAACAAGCATTGCTATGCCCCCTTTTTCCTTGTAGTGATCTCAAAAGGAAGAGTTAACATTAATGAGATCGAGGTCCCATCTTTTGAAAAGTTGAAGAGTGTGAAGACATTTACAAACTTAAATAGCGTAGATTTTGAAGTGGCACTATGGCTAATCCATAACATTTTTGCTATCCTAGTCAAAAGAGATGTAATGTACTATACAAAAGAGTATGGCACACAATGATGTACATGGACATGTTTGTATGCCCAAGGGATATATGAGCAAATAGAGTCTTCATTTGCAAGATGGACAAAGAAGAAAATAATTATAGGCACACATATACTAATGAGAATCATTCATATTTTGCTTGCAAGAGATTGTAGCTACACACCTGCTCTGATCACTCAAGAGTGTTGAATTAAATGGTCCAACCTAGAAGACATAGTATGGTGTATAAACCTTCAAAAGAGAAATGGAAAAGGATGAGAGGTGATATTGGGGGGATCATGAGAATAACAAGACTATTCAAATCATAAGGCCATAGGGAGGTACAACTCTCTAATGTTATGATGAACAACAAGAAGAAGTACAAGAGGGATAATTGTGCCACGAGAGGCTATCGTACCATACAACAAAAGAAGTAGCACAAGGATTGCATCTCAAAACTTCATCTTCAAAGCAAAATCCTCTCAATACATCTCGTATGTCCTTTATCAATTTGAGGCAAGAGATCTGATGGATGTAGCAGGAAAGAATAACAACCACCTTGGGTTATCATGCATTATCAAGAACCAAATTAAGGTATGCCTATAGACAAATTAGCACTAGAGTGTCTAACAGAAGTGTTGAGGAGACAATAGAGAAGATACAAGAAGAGGCAATGCAAAGAATGAAGGCTCAAGTTGAAAGGGAACAAACTCAATGGGGGCCACCCACCTACTCTCAATTGGTCACTCAAAAGGAAATACAAGTTGAAATGACAAAAAAGGCTCGTGATGGATTTGTAAGATGCCCACAAGAAGAGCAACAACAAAAAGCTAGTCAATCATGATATGGATGCCAATTATTCAATTGAAAGCCTCTAATGAAGTCACTCCTCACATTACACCATTACAGGAAGGGCCAATAAGTTTTGTGGCTACTAGTAGGTCCCACCATAACACAAACTATGGAAGAAGAAGATAGCTATGAATTTGCCCTACATCTCTCTATCAAGAGAAGGGTATGTTTCCACTTAGTTTCAAAATATTGAAGACTAATCAAGGGGAATAATGCAACTTGAAATTCTCATAACTTTACTCATTGCTAATGTTTCAATACATTAGACTTGGATGGAATGCATAGATCATGTCCACCACCACCAACTCCAATCAATATTTACATGTTCAAAATGATACAATTACTAGTAATAAAGTCTAACGAGGACAGAGGAGGGGAGGTAAGTCAATGGATATCGCTAGTGGCCATGGATATTTCTCCTATAGTTGTTACTACTAAAATCATACCAGCAACCATGGTTGCAATGAACTCTCCTATCTATGATTCATCACCTTTTTTTCATTGAATGCCCTATTCTCAAGAGTACACCAATAATTAATTGCATAGCCTATTCTCAATTTTTTTTATTGCATACCCTATTCTCATTTTTTTAGAATCGACCCTATTCTCAAGAGTACACAGACATAAGGAAGATGGCTCATATACTAGCATGCACAAATGACACTTCATCAAATGCCCAACAAGCAAAGGAAGATATTCAAAAGTAGATTATAGAACTACAACAAGAAGTTTAAAGTCTAAAGATTTTCCACATATTATCGATGCAAGAAACACAATTTTTGTGATAAGTGGACTTGAAAAGACAAAAGGTTGTAAGAAAGCTACAAGGGATAAGATAGATAAAGGTATATCACTCAATCTCTAATTGGAGAATGGACTAGATACATGCATCCAATTCAGCCTTGAATTTGGGAACATTTATGGATCTTACTAAGCAATTATTCATTGAGAATCAAGTTTTAAGGTCTTGGAAGAAACTGCATTACAAGAAGTATTCAAAAAATCCCCAAAGCATGTGCAATATAACATTGTCCACTACCTAGTTGTCCGATGAAGAATGGATCCATAATATCAGATAATGAGAGAAAACTAGGTAGCCAAGAGTGAATGGCTAAACTACCTATTCATAGATGGACCACCAAAAGGTATTCACTCAACAAAGGAATACATGCTCGAAATATTGAAGTATTAGATTGATTTTTTTAGAAATGAACCCCATCCCACATGTATAATGATAAGAAATATCTTCATCATTATGCAAACATTTCTTATATCATTCAAAGATACCTTGAAATTGTACCTCCATAAAAAGGATTGAGACATGCAACAAAGCCAATGGCCTATGATTTTTGAGAATCGCCTTATTTCAAAACTATAATGCATTGTATGATTGGTTGCAATACCTAACCAATCATTTCATGTAAACATTTGAAGAATCTTTTTAACTAGGTTCTTTGAGAGAGATTCATACATTTTTTATAAAATCAATATAGCATTTTCCACAAGATTAACAGCCATTAAAGTAATGCAAAAGAAATTGTCCCTTCAACCTCAACTAGAGCTACCATCACAAGTGAGATGGAATCACACCATCACAAAGCTTGCTATCAAGATGTGTCAACAAAAGCATGAAAACTATCAGAAACTCCTTGAGGAAGATGACCTTGAGTGCACCTAGCGCACTCTCAAGGATGACAAACTCTAGGTAGGGCATAAATGTTATGTAGATCTCGCATGAAGGCCAGCCCAAGAGGATCAACAAATGAGATAAAGAGAGAAAGAGAAGCAAGACAGGACTAAAAGATAGAGTGCAACCAACAAAAAAAGTAGAAGGTAGTTTTTCTAATTACTCAACCATTTTAGGAAGAATTGATATTTGTATTAACTTTTTATCATCCTAAAGAGCATGGGAAATGTTTGGATGTATGTACATTTTTGGATAAGTTAGATCCATCAATAAAATAGTAAAACTAGTTTTGCATGTGTTCTAGGATTATTTTTAATGAGCCCGGTCATTTGATGTGAACAAGCCACTCAAAATTGTTTATAGCTCAATGAAAGATCTTTCTTTTGTAGAATTTTTTCATTATGAATAGAGAACTCTCTTGTAGATGTCGAAAGTGTTTCTTCTACCTTTTTTTTCATTCATAAACCACGTGAGGTTTTCAATGGAAACTTAAAACACAAATAGCCCCTACAAGTAGCCTCTCCTTTTTGAGGTTTTCAATGGAAACTTAAAGCACAAATCGCCTCTACAAGTAGCCTCTCCTTTTTGCATCATGATGCAATGCATTTCAAAGTATGCTTGCATTAGGATACATCTAAAAACCTTGTGCGAGGCACTATTATCTTAAACCCATGCACAATTGTGTGCATCTCTAGGAGGGGGATACCTTAACACATACATCTTCACATATCTTGTACATAAGGAGATCATAGACTTCTCTATTAGTTTTGATTTAAAGCGTAAGCCAACTTTTCTTCCTTGAAACTAGGAAATATATAGAAAAATGGTAAAGATACATAAAACAAATATTTTCTTACAAATACTCTCACTTCATGCACCATGACACTTAGTTAATTTCCAGTTTTTGTTTGAACACGAAAGTTCCACTAATATGGGGGTCTAATTCAGAAACTTTCACAAGCGCATCATCACTATATTATTTTCTTTTACCTTCTTGTTCAGCAAACGCTAATACAATGCTAGCATACTTTGGTATTGACGTGTGTGAACACACTTAGGTCTATCAAAACACTTTCATGCATAACCCTAAAGGTAATGTTATCTTTACACATTGCACACTTAGCAATGCACTCTATGTTGTGTTCCTAAGCTTCATCATCATTCTTGTGCTATTTTTGTGTGCTTTGGATCCTTGAACTCAAAGAACAGTCGCCTACCTTCAAGAAAAATTGAATAGTGAGAATATGAATGAAGGTTATAGATAATTTACTCATAAAAAATCAAGTATTTGAAGGGGGAGTAATGGTTATAATTGACAACATTTTGCTAGATAGTTTGATTGTGTAGACTGTTTTGAATGCATTGTCTAATTCTTATTAGATTTTTGCTCTACTCTTTGGTTGATGATAAAGATAGGCTCAATTCCTTAACATCTGAAGATTAAGATTATATTTTGCTACAAGAAGATAAATCCTTGCAAAATAGGTCCATTATGCATGTTCTAGATGAAGATTTTGTTACTAATCAGAAGGGCAAGGGTAAAGGTAGCTTTGCCTCTAGTAGGAAAAATATTGTAATTGTTGCTTAATCAAAGAAGGAATTCAAAGGTGATAAGGAAGTAAATATATCCAATACTTGCATTTTGATGATGACTTAGAGTGTCTAGTCCATCTTATATTTTGGTAAAAAATCCTTCTCTAAATCCACTTGTTTTCTTTCTTCCTTACACGTAGTGATAACCAATGCTTGTGACACCATTTTCCCTTCATACACCTATTTGATAAGAATGCATGCAGTGAAATCACACTGAATCTTTCCTATATGTAGGTATGACTAGCTCTGAAATATCCACTAAAATGTGATTCAATCCTTTTACTTTAACATTTCAAGATGAACCTATTGTTGTGCTCCTATACAATGGATTTAAAATATGTGAACCCCTCTCTTGCCTATGCTTGCACCATAACTCAAATTTTGGTCCTTGTTGAATTCCAATCATGCCACCATATGTACATGGTGAATTATACACATTTAATGTAGAAACTTCTTGATTGTCTTTCCATTGATTTTGATTGAAATTCCTTCGAGGGGTTGAAGTTGTATACCTTTGTTTTAATGGTTGTGGCCCCATAGTTTTTTTCTAGGCCTCCATTGGTGCAGATATGTGCACCTTTCCTATACTCAATAATTTGGGTTGCAATAACGAGCTTTTTAATCATGCCCCAACCTTTGGAAAATGAGAAATAGGGCTACTTCAATGCTATGTTTGATGCCTATAAAGCATTTAATTTTTTGAGATGTAGTTTATTAAGATCTTTATTGTCATTAAGAGAAGATCCCTTTTATGGATGTTTTGATTTCTTTTTACTACTTGTTTTATCTCCTTTCCACCAACTGCTTAGATTTCTTTTTCTTCTTTTGAGAAGGCCAACTATCAATATTATTATTATGTCCTGCTCATGAAATCTTTTGCATGGAACACATATAGAGATAATTCGAGTCTATCCACCCTACCACCAAGCTTCTTTTTTCATCTCTCATGAATGGATCTACCACTTCCTAGCTTCTTTCCCTTCTACACTTCATTATTATGCTATCCCATATGATGTCATTTGGCATCCTTGCCACTTAGGCCCAAGAGGTGGTTCATACCCATTGTGCAATGTGACATTTTCTTCCGCTTGAAAACATTTTCATCCTTGAAAAGTAGATGAGACATTTGTAATGATAGAAGAAAGTGCGCGAACTCCCTTGAACCCCATGTATGCTATGTCCATGGTCATCTCTGTGTGTTGTTTCCCCGTATCCTTCCCCTTGAGAAGCCTCATATGACATCATCTTAGAGGTGGGACACCATCTCTGTAGTGCCTACTCCCTCCCATGTACACCTTACTTCTAATTTATGAATCCCATATTGACCTTTTTTCATATGATGTACCCTCTGTGAAACAATAAGATGAAAGATAAGTGTAGAATGTCAGGTTGTAAAGGCTCAACTATAGAAAATGGAGATAATGAATCATATAATCCTCTGAAATGTAGAACAAAATCCCATAAAAAGTGAATCCAAACCCATCTAAGACTAAATGGTAGACTTGCCCTCATACAACTCTAGGTTTCCTAACCTTGAGTGTTCTCGCAAGTGATAAACTACCTTCTTATCTATGCCAATCCAAGTTATGCATCTCGGAAGCATAGGTGGAGATGCTAGTAGAATCTTCATAGTGTTGCAAAAAATGCAATTCTTCATGGAATGAAAATATTTCTACATAAAT